>WNWK01031378.1:0-22747 GCA_009830355.1 Cherax destructor
AAAAAGAAAGAAAATAAAAATTAAAAAAAGAATAAAAAAGGGGGAACGTGGAGGAATAGGTCCTAGGAGGAATGAAAGGGAGCGCAAATGCCCTCCGTGCCCAAGAGGACCTCAACACCGCAAGTAGTGCAGATGCTGCATGGAACCCGTGCCATACCCTACCCTTCATGCCAGTAAACCAGCAATCCGGGATAGCAACCTCACATCCACCGAGCCATCTCGGCAGACAAAAGAGAGGGCGGCCGGATATCTGCCACAAAGCATACCGCCTTCGGCCACCACCCCCGGAATCCGAAAGGTGTCCTCCAGAGATACACCCGTCGCCCGAAAGATACCCAAAGCCACCCCCCGGGTGACCGAGAGGGATCGGGACATCCCCAGGCGATCCAGATTCCACGGCAAACTACACCACCGCCAAGGACCTCAACGGAATGGGATGGACTACGATACCCTTCCCCCTACCTAGGAACTAGAATGCCTGAGGAGAGAAGCTCCCAGGGTAAAACTGGGAAGGAAATAAGGGAGGGAGGAGGAAGAAAGGGAAAAGGGAGGATGGGGAAGATGGGAAAAGGTAGGGGGGATTGGGGGGTAATTAGGTTCGGTCTGAGGAAGAAGACCAAGAGGTCCAATTCCTCAGACCGATAGCCTCTTTACCACGA
This sequence comes from Cherax destructor, assembly GCA_009830355.1. Classification (NCBI taxonomy): domain Eukaryota; kingdom Metazoa; phylum Arthropoda; class Malacostraca; order Decapoda; family Parastacidae; genus Cherax; species Cherax destructor. The sequence continues at coordinate 660 of WNWK01031378.1, forward strand.
CAAGGAGCCCCCCTTAAAGAGGAGTAGTTACAGGTACTTCACACACAACGCCCTCCCATTACTTACCCTAGTGCACCAGTAGTTACAGGTACTTCACACGACGCCCTCCCATTACTTATCCTAGTGCACCAGTAGTTACAGGTACTTCACACGACGCCCTCCCATTACTTACCCTAGTGCACCAGTAGTTACAGGTACTTCACACGACGCCCTCCCATTACTTACCCTAGTGCACCAGTTACAGGTACTTCACACGACGCCCTCCCATTACTTACCCTAGTGCACCAGTTACAGGTACTTCACACACTTCACTAACTTCCATTTTATCATTAAACTTAAGAAAATTTACAACAATGTAGTAAGCATAATGACCCATTCTAGACAAGTTCTACTCACATCCAACCATTCTCTTTCATGTATCAGTCCAATCCAGTGTAAACTACAAACACTTCCTCCTCGCCAGAATTCTTAAGAACATAAGGAGCACGACAGCGGGGTTACTGGCCCATGCTAGGCAGGTCCAACTCACAACCAAGGTTTTTACCTCAGGAGTTTGTTCCACTCATCCACAACTCTATTACCAAACAAATGTTTTCTGTATCTTTTCTATACCCTATAGTTTGTTGACATTTCTGACATACTTCAAGATGTCTCCTCTCCTAGACAGGCACTTCATTGTTGACTGCCTGGTAAACTAAGCTGTTGCTGCCAATATTTTATATATCAGCTGGCAGAGGACAAGGATTTTTAACCATGGATATTGACACAATATTGTTTATTTGTGCGTACAGTAAACACACTGCTGTATCTCGTATTACTTATGGAAGTATGTTTCATGTATATTATATAAGGTATCTCTCCTTTCAAGTAGTGCGAGACGTTCCCCGCAGTTTATCTTCCAGTAACTATGCTGGCAGTAAACTCTATATACAGTTGTGATATCTCTGCTGTCTTGAAAGCAGTTGTAAGCACAACACTCGTCTTGACGTGTGAGCATAAATGAATTCAAAAGTATCATCAGTGTGGCTTCTCTTGTTAATTAATTAAGGGGCACCTAAGTTCTAATAACATGTTCATTTTTCCACTATAATCTACCTTGTCCATAATTACTATCGCATTTGCTTTGTTTGTTTCGTAAGGTGAAGTCCAGGATCTTTCCTTAATTCATGGTATAACTTAACAAATATTTGAGGATAATTGTGTTGTAGAGGTGTGAGCTTTGCTCACACCTCTACAACACTATTCACTTGACTGTGGTCGTATATCATCATTAAGAATTGTCCCCTGTCTGAAGTGTGAGTGTAGTGTCCACTGTCTGCTATATTTCCATGGTGTGTTTGAAGTGTGAGTGTAGTGTCCACTGTCTGCTATATTTCCATGGTGTGTTTGAACATAAGAAAGAAGGAACACTGCAGCAGGCCTACTGGCCCATGCGAGGCAGGTCCAAGTCTCCCACCGGCTTAAGCCAATGCCCCGACCCAGCCAGGTCAGGTTACATTCACTTAAGGAAGGAGCACGGCATCTAACCTAGTAGCACAAACTAGTCAGGTACAACTCACACCCACCCGCACCCACTCATATATTTATCTAGCCTATTTTTAAAACTACACAACGTTTTAGCCTCTATAACTGTACTCGGGAGTTTGTTCCACTCATCGACAACTCTATTACCAAACCAATGCTTTCCTATATCCCTTCTGAATCTGAATTTATCCAACTTAAAGCCATTGCTTCGAGTCCTGTCAATACAAGATATTTTTAGCACGCTATTTACATCCCCTTTATTTATTCCTGTTTTCCATTTATATACCTCAATCATATCCCCCCTAATTCTACGCCTTTCTAGAGAGTGCAGATTCAGGGCCCTCAGTCTATCCTCATAGGGAAGATTTCTGATACATGGAATCAACTTAGTCATCCTCCTTTGTACGTTTTCCAGAGCATTTATATCCATTCTGTAATACGGTGACCAAAACTGTGCAGCATAATCTAGATGAGGCCTAACCAAGGATATATAGAGTTGAAGAACAACCTGAGGACTCCTATTATTTATGCTTCTTGATATGAAGCCAAGGATTCTGTTTGCTTTATTGCGAACACTTATGCACTGCTGTCTTGGTTTTAGATTACTGCTAACCAGAACTCCTAAATCCTTTTCGCAATCAGTAGTGTAGTGTAGTGTCAAAAACACTCAAAATAGTATTTATTTTGTCCCTGGACACTGTGGTGCTGACAGCAAGGAACTTACAAACTCTTCAACATATTCTCCAGTACAAATCAAGGAACGAGTGGAGCTTTGAAGGCATGGCAGGTGAGTGCTGAAACTCACAGGCCAGTGCGCTAACCACTGGGCCAGCTGCCTCTTATAAGTCATAGGTTTATTTCTGTACACAGTGATAAATATACCTAGCTGGATGAATCTTATGTTGAAAATGGTATAAAATACAGACAAGTTGATGATTAAGACATGTACAACACTTGGGTATCTTTACTGATGAAACGTTTCGCCCACACAGTAGACTTCTTCAGTCAAATACAGAGGCAGCAGATGTAGTGAAGATGATGTATCCATCAACCTTGGAGAAGAGTTCAGCTCCGTGGAACTGAACTCTTCTCCAGGCTGAGGGACTCCATCTCAAATACTTTTTCCTCCAAAAGTGGATGGACTGATTACATCATTTTATCTCTACACTTGTTGCCTCTGAATTTGACTGAAGAAGCTTAATGTATAGGCAAAAACGTTCCAACAATAAAGGTACCCGAATGTTACGTATGGATGAATCTTATTAGAGGCAACTGGTCCAGTGGTTAACGCACTGCTCTGAGTTTTAACACTCGCTGCCATGGCTTCTAACCCCACCCGTTCCCTGTTTTCTCTGCAACAGTGTCATTACTATTTCCCGAGTCTCCGGTTTAAGCTTTTCCAATCACCCATAGGTGGTAGCCTTCTTTGTACTATTTTCCCGTACTATTGCGACACTCAGATGATGGTTGGCAACACCACTGGTCTCAGTTTACCACCAACAAGCTGCTCTTTCATCAAGACGCAACTGGAATTGTTGTTATGGTCCCATCATTGCTAGGACAGATGCCTGCATGGTCCCATCATTGCTAGGACAGATGCCTGCATGGTCCCATCATTGCAAGGACAGATGCCTGCAACTTGTATTGGTCCCATCATTGCTAGGACAGATGCCTGTGGTCCACATTGAGGAAGATGCCTGCAACGATTGGACACGTTCTGGAGAGCAGTTCTGAGCGGCGCCGCTTCTGAGTAACTTTTGGTGCAGCGACCAAGGTGGTTCGTGGATGATAAACAAAATGCAGATTGTTGCTTGTGCAACACTGCTAGCGTAGCAGACTTACACTTTAATACAGAAGTGACTTTTATAACAGACTGCGGAAGGTGTGAAGAAGTAAGTTTTTGATTTATCTAAAGAAGACTTTCAGTTGTTGCACTTCTCCTCTGGCTCCAGTATACAAGTCTCCATGCTCATGCATCTACTTTAGATAGGTTAAGGGACTGAACACTAAATACCTCTTCATTTCTTCCACTCTCCAGGATGTCATGTAAGGGGGTAAGGAACTTAGGGATAATAGGGGAATAGGGGAGTAAAGGGAGTGAGTAGGCAGGAGAGGTGAGGTTGACAGGAGCGGAGGTAATGTGAGGTCACTGGTGACTACACCATCACCTCTCATTACAACCTAACACTACTCACCCTCTCAGTACTTGAAATATAAATAATAAAATAAAGTATAAGAATAAAGAATTATAAGAATATAACGGGGACAGTGAATATTACTATTCCACTCAAACACAGTTTATTTAAGTCCTTGTATAATAATATATTTGGGAACAGGAGAACACTATTGGGTTTAGATAAATGGGGATTGTACATATAAGCGGGGAGACAGGGAATACAATCAACTGACGAAACAGAATATAACTTACAATATAGTTCAGAGGACAGTTCACCACAGGAACTCAGTCACACTTCTAGCCACAGGTCCCAAGACCTGCTCCAACAGAACTCTGCCCAGTGTCTCCAACAGTCTCCTCCAGAGACTCTACAGCAGCTCTCTTCCAGAGCTCTGCACACCGGCAGCCGCTCTCCTAGAATCTCGTGCCCAGAGCTCTGCACACAGGCCAGAGCTCCGCACACAGGCCAGAGCTCCGCACACAGGCCAGAGCTCCGCCAGAATGTCCCCCTCTAGTTGTTTCCTCGGCCTTATATGGTCCTCCAAGCATCCCCCCCAATGAGGAGTGCACCATGTGCTTTGACCTGACGCCGAAACCTGATGCTAGTCCAAAAGAGAAAAGACCTGAGACTTAAGTCGAGAGGCGTGTCTGACAGCTATTTACGAAGGGCAGGTGTGGCTGCTTAGGTAGACCTCACAGCACACAGACTACATCACAAGGAGGATTATCTCGCCAGTTAATCTACCAGTGTTGTATTCGAGTTTTATTCATCAGCTTGTCAATACTGCATAGTGTTAATTTAATAATTACTGAAGGTTGTGGAAACAGTATTCCCGTGAGTGTGTATTAGTCTCCACACACACACGTGCTCATCTTAATACATCACTGAAAATTAAGACACTGTAGTAAAGAGTTCAGAAGCTCTTGATAGTTGGCACATTACATCAAGGAACACAATGAACACTGTGGATCCCTCCTCCTGCCTCACATGTTTACTTTGTAAATTGAAATTTCACACTTCGTGAACATTAACAAATGATGTAAATAAGGCGCAATGTGGGTTCAACTCAGGTTAGACAAGTGACATTCCCACACCAGCAACACTGCACTGCAATCATACCTAAGTACCAGGTTAGACAAGTGACATTCCCACACCAGCAACCCTGCACTGCAATCATACCTAAGTACCAGGTTAGACAAGTGACATTCCCACACCAGCAACACTGCACTGCAATCATACCTAAGTACCAGGTTAGACAAGTGACATTCCCACACCAGCAACCCTGCACTGCAATCATACCTAAGTACCAGGTTAGACAAGTGACATTCCCATACCTGCAACCCTGCACTGCAATCATACCTAAATACAGTACTACATTCCACGAACCACACAACTATACATCATACTTCAACCCGATATCCACTGACAGGTTGACAAGTGTCGTGCCCCTTGCATATCCTACTGAAACAAAACATTTATATTCACTGCCGTGGTGACATAAACTGACTGTGGTCGAGGCTTGAGAAATTTGTGACCTGTGGAGAGTTTAAGGCCTCTCGCCAACAATGGATTACGTAAATATCAGTTTCAATACCTGTGTCATCGTGGTCAAGAGGTACAAGTGTGGAGATACCACCTATGTTGCTGGTGTTCCAGCCTTCTTCTTGAAAATGTTATATAATACCTGAAAGTTAGAGTAAGACATGTTCAACACTTGTGTATCTTTATTATTCAACAGTTAGGTATCTTTATTGTTGACTCACGTGTTCAACAGTTAGGTATCTTTATTGACTCACATGTGCAGCAGTTGGGTATCTTTATTGACTCACATGTTCAACACTTGGGTATCTTTATTGATTGGAATGTTTCGCGTACGCAGTAACCAGCTGCTTCAAGTACCGAGGCAGCAGAGGCGTGGTAGTGATGATAATGTAACCAGCTGCTTCAAGTACCGAGGCAGCAGAGGCGTGGTAGCGATGATAATGTAACCAGCTGCTTCAAGTACCGAGGCAGCAGAGGCGTGGTAGCGATGATAATGTAACCAGCTCATCAACATTGGAGAAATAGTTTTTGGGGTGATTAGTCCGTCAGCCTGACTGAGGAAAGATACCCCCCCCCCCCTTCCATCTCATGTGTGACTTCTTGACAGAAGAGAGAACAGAGCAATACGACTCATCTCTCGCCTGGACCCGGCATGGACAGATCTGTCATTTCCGCAGAGCTTTCAACATGGGAGGGATGTTAGCGGCCTAACTGTTATACTGTCAGAGTACCTCACTTGGTTCCAGTCCGAAGACAGCGAAAGTGAGCTTGTACACAACAAGACGGGCAGCAAACAGCAACTATACTCTGGCTGTACACTTCTCCAGAACATCACTTCATCTGAGATCATTTATTCCCAGGATGACTCGTGTCTGGAACATGTTTCATACAGCATGACATCAATGGTATAAAGTAGCTGACCCAATGAAATAGCTGACCCACAGATGGCTCCTACTTTATCTTGTTCCCCATTTGTATGTCCCATTATAAAAAAGCTCTAAATGAGCTGATATAGGTAACAGTTCTTAGCTTGTAAATAAAGCTAAAAATCCTTAACCTAACCTTGTAAAACTCCTGTTTAAAAAAAAGTGTAAAGAAATAAAGGAAAGAAATAAGTGATCAAACATTTATGAATGAAAAGAAGACGTATGAGGGAGAAAGTTAGGAAAACAAGGAAAGGGGGAGATAGAAAAATGTAGGAAAAAACAAAATAAAAAGAAACAGAAGAAATTGGTACAAAATAAATAAAAAATTAATAAAACCAAAAGAAAGGCAGAAAGAAAAGAAGAAAATAACAGAATTAACGTAGGAAGAAAACAAGAAAGTTTGGAAGATTTGAAAGAGAGGAAGAAGTAAAACAGGGCAAGAAACAAAGAAAGGCAGATAGGTAAGAAGAGAAGAAAACAGAAGATAGGTAGGAGAGAAAGAAAAAGCCGCTTAACGAAGGTAATAAAGTCAGGATGGAAGGAAAGGGAGGTGGATGGAAGGAAAGGGAGGTGGATGGAAGGAAAGGGAGGTGGATGGAAGGAAAGGGAGGTGGATGGAAGGAAAGGGAGGTGGATGGAAGGAAAGGGAGGTGGATGGAAGGAAAGGGAGGTGGATGGAAGGAAAGGGAGGTGGATGGAAGGAAAGGAGGTGAATGGAAGAAAGGAGGAGGATGGAAGGAAAGGAGGTGGATGGAAGGAAAGGAGGTGGATGGAAGGAAAGGAGGTGGATGGAAGGAAAGGAGGAGATGGAAGGAAAGGAGGTAGATGGAAGGAAAGGAGTAGATGGAAGAAAGGAGGTGATGGAAGGAAAGGAGGTAGATGGAAGGAAAGGAGGTAGGATGGAAGGAAAGGGAGGTGGATGGAAGGAAGGAGAGGAGATGGAATGGAAAGGAGGAGATGGAAGGAAAGGAGGTAGATGGAAGGAAAGGAGGTAGGATGGAAGGAAAGGAGGAGGATGGAAGGAAAGGGAAGGAGGATGGAAGGAAAGGGAGGTGATGGAAGAAAGGAGGTGGATGGAAGGAAAGAGAGGAAGAAGGATGGAAAGGAAAAGGGAGGAGAGATGAAGAAAAGGAGAGAAAGAAAGGAAGAAAGGTAGATGGAAGGAAAGGAGGTAGATGGAAGGAAAGGAGATGGAAAGAGATGGAAGGAAAGGAGGAGGATGGAAGAGAAAAGGAGAGTGATGAAGAAGGAAGGGAGGATGGATGGAAGGAAAGGAGGGGATGGAAGGAAAGGAGGTAGATGGAAGGAAAGGGAGGTAGATGGAAGGAAAGGGATGAAGGAAAGGATGGAGAAGGAAAGGAGGGGATGGAAGGAAAGGAGGTGGATGGAAGGAAAGGAGGAGGATGGAAGGAAAGGGAGGATGGAAGGAAAGGAGAGGATGGAAGGAAAGGAGGTAGGATGGAAGGAAAGGGAGGAGGATGGAAGGAAAGGAGGAGGATGGAAGGAAGAGGGATGAAGGAAGGAGGGATGGAAGGAAAGAGTGGAAGGAAGGAGAGGATGGAAGGAAAGGAGGAGGATGGAAGGAAAGGGAGGAGATGGAAGGAAAGGGAGGTGGATGGAAGGAAAGGAGAGGATGGAGAAGATGGAAGAAAGAGGAGGATGGAAGGAAAGGAGGTAGATGGAAGGAAAGGGAGGAGGATGGAAGGAAAGGAGGAGGATGGAAGGAAAGGAGGAGATGGAAGGAAAGGAGGAGATGGAAGGAAAGGAGGTGGATGAAGGAAAGGAGGATGAAGGAAAGGAGGATGGAAGGAAAGGAGGTAGATGGAAGGAAAGGGAGGAGGATGGAAGGAAAGGGAGGAGGATGGAAGGAAAGGGAGGAGGATGGAAGGAAAGGGAGGAGGATGGAAGGAAAGGGAGGAGGATGGAAGGAAAGGGAGGTAGATGGAAGGAAAGGGAGGTAGATGGAAGGAAAGGGAGGAGGATGGAAGGAAAGGGAGGAGGATGGAAGGAAAGGGAGGTAGATGGAAGGAAAGGGAGGAGGATGGAAGGAAAGGGAGGAGGATGGAAGGAAAGGGAGGTGGATGGAAGGAAAGGGAGGAGGATGGAAGGAAAGGGAGGAGGATGGAAGGAAAGGGAGGTAGATGGAAGGAAAGGGAGGAGGATGGAAGAGGAGAAAGGAAGGTAGATGGAAGGAAAGGAGGTGGATGGAAAAGGAAAAGGAAAGGAGGATGGAAGGAAAGGGAGGAGGATGGAAGGAAAGGGAGGTGGATGGAAGGAAAGGGAGGTGGATGGAAGGAAAGGGAGGTGGATGGAAGGAAAGGGAGGTGGATGGAAGGAAAGGGAGGTGGATGGAAGGAAAGGGAGGTGGATGGAAGGAAAGGGTAGGATGGTAGGATGTAATATACTTACATCTGGTGGAGAAGGTTGGCCATGATAGAACCATCAGTCAGTTGTTGCAAGGTAACTCCCTGACCTCCCGGGAACGTCTCCAGCTGTATAACAACAACAACAAAACATTAGTACTCATAACCTTAACATCAGTACTCACCTCAACCTCAGTACTCACAACCTCAACATCAGTATTCACAACCTCAACATCACTACTCACAACTATATGATCAGTACTCACAACCATACCATCAGTGCCCACAACCCTATACTGCATATCGGCTCACAACTGACTCTCCCGGTGTGTGTGTGTGTGTGTGTGTGTGTGTGTGTGTGTGTGTGTACTCACCTAATTGTACTCACCTAATTGTGGTTGCAGGGGTCGAGACTCAGCTCCTGGCCCCGCCTCTTCGCTGTCCGCTACTGGGTCTCTGCTCTCCCTGCTCCATGAGATCTATCATACCTCGTCTTAAAACTATGTATGGTTCCTGCCTCCACTATATCTTTCTCTAGACTATTCCACTTCCTGACTACTCTGTGGCTGAAGAAATGCTTCCTAACATCCCTTTGACTCATCTGAGTCTTCAGCTTCCAGTTGTGTCCCCTTGTTTCTGTGTTCCCTCTCTGGAACATCCTGTCCCTGTCTACCTTGTCGATTCCCCGCAGTATTTTGTATGTCGTTATCATGTCTCCTCTGACCCTTCTTTCCTCCAGTGTTGTTAGTCCTATTTCCCTCAACCTTTCTTCATAGGACAGACCCCTGAGTTGTGGAACTAGCCTTGTCGCAAACCTTTGCACTTTCTCTAGTTTCTTTACGTGCTTGACCAGGTGTGGGTTCCAGACTGGTGCTGCATATTCTAGTATGGGCCTGACGTACACGGTGTACAGTGTCTTGAACGATTCCTTGTTTAGGTAACGGAACGCTAATCTTAGGTTTGCCAGTCGCCCATATGCTGCCGCAGTTATCTGGTTGATGTGTGCCTCCGGAGACGTACTTGGCGTTATACTCACCCCAAGGTCTTTCTCCTTTGCCGAGGTTTGTAGCCCTTGTCCACCTAGCCTGTACTCTGTCAGCGGTCTTCTTTGTCCTTCTCCGATCTTCATGACTTTGCATTTGGTGGGATTGAATTCGAGAAGCCAGTTGCTAGACCAGATGTCAAGCTTGTCCAGGTCTGTTTGAAGTCCTGCTTGGTCCTCTTCCGATGTGATTCTCCTCATTAATTTCACATCATCTGCGAACAGAGACACTTCTGAGTCTATCCCATCCGTCATGTCGTTTACATATACCAAGAATAACACTGGTCCTAGGACTGACCCCTGCGGTACGCCGCTCGTCACAGGCGCCCACTGTGATACCTCATCACGCACCATGACCCTTTGTTGCCTCCCTGTGAGGTATTCCCTGATCCATTCCAGTGCCCTTCCTGTTATACACGCTTGTTCTTCCAACGTGTGTGTGTGTGTGTGTGTGTGTGTACTCACCTATTTACTCACCTATTTGTGGTTGCAGGGGTCGAGTCATAGCTCCTGGCCCCGCCTCTTCACTGATTGCTACTAGGTCCTCTCTCTCCCTGCTCCATGAGCTTTATCAAACCTAGTCTTAAAACTATGTATGGTTCCTGCCTCCACTACGTCGCTCTCTAGGCTATTCCACTTCCTGACAACTCTATGACTGAAGAAATACTTCCTAACATCCCTTTGACTCATAGGAGTCTTCAACTTCCAATTGTGACCCCTTGTTTCTGTGTCCCCTCTCTGGAACATCTTGTCTCTGTCCACCTTATCTATTCCTCGCAGTATTTTATATGTCGTTATCATGTCTCCCCTAACCCTCCTGTCCTCTAGTGTCGTCAGACCGATTTCCTTAACCTTTCTTCGTAGGACAATTCCCTTAGCTCTGGGACTAGTCTTGTTGCAAACCTTTGCACTTTCTCTAATTTCTTGACGTGCTTGACCAGGTGTGGGTTCCAAACTGGTGCTGCATACTCCAGTATGGGCCTGACGTATATGGTATACAGAGTCTTGAATGATTCCTTAGTGAGGTATTGGAACGCTATTCTTAGGTTTGCCAGCCGCCCGTATGCTGCAGCAGTTATCTGATTGATGTGTGCCTCAGGAGATGTGCTCGGTATTATACTCACCCCAAGATCTTTTCTTTGAGTGAGGTTTGCAGTCTTTGGCCACCTAGACTATACTCTGTCTGCGGTCTTCTTTGCCCTTCCCCGATATTCATGACTTTACATTTGGCAGGGTTAAATTCAAGGAGCCAGTTACTGGACCAGGCTTGCAGCCTGTCCAGGTCTCTTTGTAGTCCTGCCTGATCCTCGACTGATTTGATTCTTCTCATTAACTTCACATCATCTGCAAACAGGACACTTCTGAGTCTATCCCTTCCGTTATGTCATTCACATATACCAAAAACAGTACAGGTCCTAGGACTGACCCTTGTGGAACTCCACTCGTCACAGGTGCCCACTCTGACATCTCATCACGTACCATGACTCGTTGTTGCCTCCCTGTCAGATATTCTCTGATCCATTGCAGTGCTTTTCCTCTCTCTCTGTGTGTGTGTGTGTGTGTGTGTGTGTGTGTGTGTGTGTGTGTGTGTGTGTGTGTGTGTGTGTGTGTGTGTGTGTGTGTGTGTGTGTGTGTGTGTGTGTGTGTGTGTGTGTGTGTGTGTGTGTGTGTGTGTGTGTGTGTGTGTGTGTGTGTGTGTGTGTGTGTGTGTGTGTGTGTGTGTGTGTGTGTGTGTGTGTGTGTGTGTGTGTGTGTGTGTGTGTGTGTGTGTGTGTGTGGTGTGTGTGTGTGTGTGTGTGTGTAACTCTCACAATCGTGAAGTTGAGTACGTATTTTGAAATTTTTCACCACATATGTAATATTAATATTTTTAAAAGTATCAGCCATTTTTTAACACACAATGAGTACCGATACTGCAAAAATGGCAGATACAGATACAAATACTGTGGTATATCTCTACTCTTCAAGTACAGTGGACCCTCGGTTTTCCTGAGTCTCAGTTTTTGCAGATTTTGGTTATCGGCAACTTTTTTCGTCAAAATATAGCCTTGGTTATTGTGATTTTCCCTGGATTTCGGCAGTCGTAAGGAACATGGCCCAGTGGCTGCGCACACACAAAGCCTCCCACAGAGGCATTCAGAGTCAGTCTGGCATTGTTTCTCGGTGAGTGAGCATCACCCCCCGCGTTCATACTAAACATTTCATAATAATCCATTGTTTTTTGTGCTTGCAACTGCTAAATAATCCACCATGGGCCCAAAGAAAGCTTGGCAGGGAGTGACTTCCAGGATGATGAACTCTGCTTGGAGAAAATTTTGGCCAGAATGTGTGTCCAAGAGAAGGATTTTGAAGGGTTTGAGGCTGACCCTGTTGACCCTACACCTGTTGAGGAATGTACTGTGGCATTGGGAAATTCTATGGGGTTGGATGTGTGTGGCGAGGATGTGGAAGAGTTGGTGGAGGATCACAATAAAGAGCTAACCACTGAAGAGCTGCAAGACCTTCATCTGCAACAGCAACAGAGCACAGCTGAGAAAATTGCTTCACAAGAGGAGGAAGAGAGAGGGAAGAAGGTGCCTTCTTCAAAGATAAAGGACATTTGTGCAAAGTGGAGTGAGGTGCAAACATTTGTGGAGGAACATCACCCTAACAAAGCTGTTGCAGGCCGTGTCTGCGACATGTTCAATGACAATGCCTTGTCCCATTTTAGGCAAATCTTAAAGAGAAGCTGGAAACAGAGCTCTCTGGAACAATTTTTTGAGCGACAGGGGTCCAGTGACTTCAAGCTGGTCCTAGTACCATTAAAAAACAAAGAAGGGAAGTAACCCTGGATAAGGACTCGGTACCTAAAGTCTTTATGGAAGGGGATTTCCTTCCAAACAATAGTAACTTCTCCCTCTCCCCTCCTCCATACACCAACAAGAGTCTTCAATAAAGGTACGTGTGATATTATTGCTTTATATTGATTTGTCATTCTTTTCTGTATGTAAATCTATATTTAATCTCTTAAAAAAAATTATTTTTTGTTAATACTTTTGGGTGTCTGGAACGGATTAATTGGATTTACATTATTTCTCATGGGAAAAATGGTTTGTTTTCATGAATTTCGGTTTTTGGCGGATTATCTGGAACAGATTAATCACAAAAACCAAGGGTCTACTGTACATAAGTACAGTAGGTACAATATGTATCAAACATAACATCTTCACTGCCTCCAACCCCTTCCTCTCTACAATATTTAGAGCCAATGCCTCATATACAGTAGGACCCCCACATCCGTGGGGGGATAGGGGTACATTCCAAGGACCTGCAATTGATACAAAAAAAAGCAGCAACAGTGGTACCTTGGGATATGAACTTAATTCATTCCAGAAGGCTGTTCGAGTGCTAATACCGAAGGAATTTGTTCCCATAAGGAATAATGTAAATTAGATTAATCCGTTTCAGACCCCCAAAATACACTTACATAAATACACTTACATAATTGTTCGAGTTGGGAACTGTTCGTATCCTGAGGTACCACTGTACAGTGGACCCACGAGTAACGTAAAAACTTCATTCCAGAAGCCTGCTCAAGTGCCATTACCGAACGAATGTACTCCCTTAAGGAATAATGTCATGTAGGTTAGTCTATTTCAGACCCCAAAATACACTTCCACAAGCACTTACAATATTATACTTACATAACTGTACGATTTCCGGGGTCTTTGTTACTCGGGGGTCCACTGTACTAGCAAACCCTATACAGTGGACCCTCGCTTATCGGTCATTCCTGTTATCAGCCAACTCGCTTATAGGCCGGTTTTTCGGCTTCCACTTATTGGCTGTTTATTCGCTTATTGACCATATGGGACGCGTCAACCCACCAGCACAGCCACTTTGCGCATCAGCTTGTCTGTCTCTCGGTGCATGAGGAAGTTTCTGTTCATTCATCCAAACATTTCGCTTGTTTTCCATTGTTTTTTAGTGATTTTTTTTCAGTGCAACTGCGAAATAAGTAACCATGGCTCCCAAGAAAGTTCCTAGTAAAGTTCCTGTGATAAAGAAAGTGAGAAACACGATGGAATTTAAGAGAGAAGTGATTGAAAAATATGAGAGTGGTATGCGGGTGCTGGAGCTTGCCAGGCTGTATGGGAAAAACAAATAATAATAATAATAATTTTTATTTCAATGCATGTTACAAGTGTACAATGTTATTGGTAGTTACAATTATAAAACAATTATAAAACTGTAATGCAAGGAGAGCCACTGGCATGCCATGGCATTAGGGGCAGTTTATTCTAGAGACTTATTCACTAAGTACTTAATGCTAAAGAAATTGATTGAGTTTATTCTAGTTCTGTATTATTTAAATTATTAAATGGTTATACATACTATTAAAAGACAATACAAGAGAAATTGGTTGAGTTTAATCTAGTTGTAGAATTTATTTAAAATTACAGTATGTTGATGCTATACTAGTATAATAACAATACTAGAAATAGTTTTTAGAGTTTCATCTAGATATATATTTTATTTCAAATTAAGAAAATGATGATACTATAAGATTTTAAATGACAATATGATGATATGAAATTGCAACAAGTGTTAAGGAGGATGAACATATCAAATTGAGATCTTCTTAAGTAAAATAATATTGGGTTTGGAAGTTTGTTACAGTATGAGTATTTAGTATAGGGTGAGTAGGTGAAAGAACAAATCAAGGATGCTAATGTTGCCAAAGGAGTAAATGTGCTTACGAAACAAAGGTCACCAATAATGAAAGATATGGAGAAGTTATTGTTATTGTGTATTAAGGAAAAACAATTAGTGGGAGACAGTGTTGTGGAGTCGATTATTTGTGGGAAGGCAAGGCAGCTGCATAAGGATCTTGTTTAGAAAGCTCCTGGAACAAGTGCTGCTGGTAGTGAATTTAGGTTCAGCAAATGCTGGTTTGAGAGATTTAAGAAGCGTAGTGGTATACACAGTGTTTTAAGGCATGGTGAGGGTGCCAGTTCAGACAAACTTGCGGCTGAAAAATTTGTGCAGGAATTCAAAGACTATGTAGAGGCTGAAAAATCTGAACCCCAACAAGTGTTCAATTGTGACAAAACAGGCCTGTTTTGGAAGAAAATGCCAAACAGGACTTACATCATGGAGGAGGAAAAGGCACTGCCAGGACACAAACCTATGAAAGACTAACTCTCTTGTTTTGTGGTAATGCTAGTGGGGATTTTAAAGTGAAGCCCTTACTGGTGTATCACTCTGAAAATCCCAGTGTGTTCAAGAAAAACAATGTCGTCAAGAATAGATTGTGTGTGATGTGGAAAGCTAATAATAAGGCATGGGTCACAGGGCAAATTTTCAAAGAGTGGGTTAATGATGTGTTTGTCCCAAGTGTGAAAAAATACCTCCTGGAACGTAAATTGCTACTCAAGTGCCTCCTGGTACTGGACAATGCTCCTGCACATCCTCCAGACTTGGAAGACCAAGTGTTTAGGGACTTCAGTTTCATCACAGTGAAGTTCTTGCCTCCTAACACCACTCCTCTCTTCCAGCCCATGGACCAGCAGGTCATTTCTAACTTCAAAAAACTGTACACCAAAGCAGTGTTTCAAAAGTGTTTTGAAGTGACCTCGGATATTCAGTTGACCCTAAGAGAGTTCTGGAGGAACCACTTCACTATCCTCCACTGCATAAGCCTTATAGGTAAGGCTTGGGAGGGAGTGACTTCCAGGACTTTGAACTCTGCTTGGAGAAAATTGTGGGCAGATTGTGTCCAAGAGAGGGATTTTGAAGGGTTTGAGGCTGACCCTGACCCTGCCGACCCTCTGCCTGTTGTGGACTCTATTGTGGCATTGGGGAAGTCTCTGGGGTTGGAGGTGAGTGGTGAGGATGTGGAAGAATTGGTGGAGGACCACAGGGAAGAGCTAATCACTGAAGAGCTGGAAGAGCTTCATCTGCAACAGCATCAGACCACAGTTGAAGAACTTGCTTCAGAAAAGGAGGATGAAGAGGAAGTGAAGGAGGTGCCTTCTTCAGTGATTAAGGACATTTGTGCAAAGTGGTATGAGGTGCAAAGTTTTGTCGAGAAATACCACCCTCACCAAGCTGAAAAGCTATATCTGCAACATGTTTAGTGACAAAACCCTGTCCCATTTCAGGGAAATCATAAAGAGATGCCAGAAACAGAGCACTCTGGACAGTTATGTTGTGCAATAGAGGTCCAGTGACTCTCAAGCTGGTCCTAATAGCATTAACCCTTTCGGGGTCGGTGACGTACTAGTACGTTTAATGCGCAGGGGTTGGTGTCGTACTAGTACGCGTAAGTTCTAGCGGCTTCAAATTAGCTGGAAAATGCTGGTAGGCTTAGGGGTGAGAGAATGGGTCTGCGTGGTGAGTGTGTGCAGTAGGAAAAAAATCGGGCACCCAGTGGTGCATTGTGGGGGTGTCAGTGAAGGTGACTTTCAAGGTTTTGAGGCGGTTGTGACAAACTAGTGACCATAATACCGGTAATAATGAGGAAAACCCAGACGACCCACACTCTTCCACCTCTGGTGTTGTGGCGTCTTGTTCATGTTCAGCTGTACCAGAACGAAGGAGGAAACTCTTATTTACTCATATCCATGACTCAGATGTGAGCAATGGTGGTGATAGTGAATATGAACTCCAAGCTCTTCAACATTTCCAGTAGCGAGAGTGAAGGGGAAAATTCTCCAGTGAAACGTTGGTATATACGACGGTATATGCGCTTTGGTAGTGTGCCATATGATCTTCCAAGGGTTAGGAGTACATCCCGTGGGCGTACAACAGGCACAGATAGTGAAAATGATGATGATAGTGTTGCAATTGGGATGAGAAATGTGCATGCATCTGGTGGTGGTGGTGGTGGTGGTGGTGGTGGTAGTGGTGGTGCCAGGCGTGAGGCACCAGCAGTGGACCATGCTGCCACCCACGCCGCTGAGTCAGCTCAGCTACAACAAAGGCCACCCTCACCCACCCACCAACCCCCCTAACCTCCACTTCCACAACCCCCACAACCCCTGTAAATATCCAGTACCCACAAGCAGACTGCACCTGGGATTGGCAGGAAGCTGAGAATTTTATTCCCAATCCCCATCAGATTGATGAAAGTCAAAGTGGAATACGCCCATCTTGTCCACTTGGAAACAATGCCACTGAACTGGAATGTTTTGAGTTATTCTTTGACGAACCCCTGATGGAAATTATTATCAGGGAAAGCAACAGATACTTCGATTACACCATGTCAAACACAATTCTTTCACCAAAATCACGTCTACACCAGTGGAAGGAGACAACTGTGGCTGAGGTGTATCTTTTCTTTGCCACAATAATGCTTATGCCTCATGTGTATAAGCACCGTGTCAAATCATACTGGTCAACAGACCGATTGATTGCAACCCCAGCTTTCAGTGATATTATACCAGTGAATCGATTTGTGCTACCAGGCCTGACAGAAACGATAGGTTATATAAGATTAGGAATGTGTTTCTGTATCTGAAAGAGAAATTCAATACAGTCAACCCCCGGTGTTCGTTAGCGTCGGAGTTCGTTAAAATCGGTGATCGTTAAGTTTTTTCACAAAAATTTTGGCTCGGTGTTCACGAATACGCTCGGAGTTCATGATTCGTCCCGGACGTGTATGCGTGGCCTGAGTGGGCCTGGGCACTCCATTCAGCGTCAGTGTGCTATTGTTTACCAGCGAGTGACCGCCACCCACGCATTTATACCAGATATATTCTCATTATTCCACTGTTTTTAGTGCTTGCATCTGCTAAATAAGCCACCATGGACCCCAAGAAAGCTCCTAGTGCCAAGCCTGTGGTAAAGAATGTCAGAAATATGGTAGAATTGAAGAAGGAGATCATTGCAAAATATGAAAGTGGAGTTCGTTTGGCTGAGCTGGCCAGGCTCTATGGCAAAGCCCATTCAACCATCACTTCCATTGTGGCCAAGAGAAAGGAAATCAAGGACGCTGTTGTTATGAAAGGTGCAAGTATGGTCACAAAACAGAGATCTCAAGTGCTGGAAGAAGTGGAAACTTTGTTGTTAGTGTGGATCAACGAGAAACAATTAGCAGGAGATAGTGTTTCACAGGCGATAATATCTGAAAAAGCAAGGCAGTTGCATGATGATCTCGTTAAGAAAATGCCTGCAACGAGTGCTGAAGTGAATGAATTTAACCCTATACCGCGCTGGCATCACATTCGAGGCGCAAAAAGCATGGTTTTCATGGCGCCATGAGCACAAAGCATATCCTCAGAGAGATTTTAAATTTCACTCCAACCAATCACAAGCCTTCTAGGCAGAGCTTGAATGTGTGGTCACTTGGGTGTTGTCGACTGCTATTGGCTGGGAGCTCCAGAAGTCTTCAGTACTGTCTGAAGTGTTGAAGGAGGAGCATTTCCAGCCTGACTCTCTTGATATTTCACCAATTTACACCACTCCAGAATGTCGGTAAGTTACTGAATGTGTTTCCAGTGCATTATTGAATGTTTTATCCTCATTTTGAGATGCAAATGAATTGCCTGAAGTATTTATAAGTAACAAATGAATGCACTTGAAGTTTTGTTTACATTTTTGGTATCATTTATGAGGCTCGGCCTGACAAGTATAGAATGTCACGTGCCACTGAGTATCATATGTGAGGCCAAAACAGACAATGGTGATAACATATTTGCCAATGAAGGTATCATATATCATGGATTAACAAATAACAATAAGGCCATCTTTGTCAATAATAGCTACCAACTGCATGCTGAATCAAATACATTGATATATGAGTGCTTTTACCTTGTAAATATATAAAATTTGCTCAATTTCGATGCTCATTTTGTGTTTTCTGTTCATTTCAGTTAAAGACAAATGTTTTATGGATCAAGGGCTCAAAGAAAAAGGGATTGCATTGTGCCAGAGTTATGTGATGACAGTGACAGTAATGAGGAAGTGGATTCTGCGGATGAATATGAGCCACCACGGCAAGATGCTTCCTCTTCAAGTGAAGATGAACATGAAGATTTGTCTACTAGAAGGTACAGCAAGGAGAACAAACAAAAGGTGGATGTTGACTGTCCTGCAGTCATAAAGAGTTATAATGCCCATATGGGAGGCATAGATAAGAATGATATGTTGGTGCACCTCTACAAGTCTCCACTCAAAGCAAAATGCTGGTACATGAGGCTGTTTGGATATGTCATTGATCTTTGTTGTGTCAATGGCTGGTTGTTGTACAGGCGTGACTGTGCTGCTCTGAAAGAGAAATACATGAACCTCAAGGATTTCTGGTTTTCCATCTCCCATTCAGCAAGAAAGCTAACCAAGGGAATTCCAAGGAGCATGAGATCCTATCCAAGTTGTTCAACTTCACGGTCTTCTTCAATTGAAGAAAATTTCATTCGCTATGGAAAAAGAAATCATGAGGATACAAGATATGATGAAACACTACCTCACTGGCCAGTTTCTACAAAGAGGCTTTCATGTAAACATTGCAACACCAACGACAAAAGAATCTACTCGTCCTTTTCTTGTTCCTTCTGCAAGGTTAATCTATGTCTAAACTCAACCAGACATTGTTTCGTGGAATTCCATAAGAAACAAGATGCATAAATACCTCTGATAAAAATGTTTGTCACAATAAATACAGAAAGAATACTCATTTGGTGCCATATCCATATTTTTGTAACATTTTTGCAATTTTTGTATAATGTCAAATACTATAAATGTGTTAAAATTATTGAAATAAAGTTACTGTGCCTTTGGTTTAACCCAGTTGTTTATTAATAAACCTTAAATGTATATATATGCCTTTTATTATCAGTTATTAGTAGCTGTTATGATTCTTTTAGACACATGCCGTTGTCAGGAATGGCATCAAATATGATGCAAATCTGTCACCTATAGTTTAATCTTTGTTGGGATTGGCCTTATATTTGATTCCACCAAAAAGGCCATTTTATGGACCAAAAATAAACTTGAAAAAGGACCACAAATAAATAGGTCTTAGCATTGCTTATACTATTATCAGAATATGGGTTGCAAATGTTGCACTTTCTCAAATTTGATTCATGGCCTGTCAAACCAGCAAAGGCTGGTTTGACAGATTTAAGAAGCGTAGTTTCATAACTAGTGTTGTGAGGCATGGTGAGGCAGCAAGTTCTGACAAAAGTGTGGCTGAAAATTACGTGAATGAATTTAAGGGGTACATAGAGGCTGAACAATTCCAACCCCAACAAGTGTTCAATTGTGACAAAACAGGCCTGTTTTGGAAGAAAATGCCAAACAGGACCTTCATTACAGAGGAGGAAAAAGCACTCCCAGGACACAAGCCTATAAAAGACAGGCTAACTCTGATGTTGTGTGCTAATGCTAGCGGGGATTTTAAAGTGAAACCTTTAGTGGTGTATCATTCTGAAAATCCCCGAGCATTTAAGAGATGCAGTGTTTCCAAGTCTAATTTGTGTGTGATGTGGAAGTCTAACAATAAGGCATGGGTCACTAGGGAAATTTTCTTGGACTGGTTTTATGAAGTGTTTGGCCCCAGTGTGAAAAAATATCTAGAGGAAAATAATTTGTCACTTAAGTGCCTCATGATAATGGACAATGCTCCTTGTCATCCTCCAGACTTTAAAGAGCAAATTGTGCAGGAGTTTAAGTTCATCAAAGTGAAGTTCTTGCCCCCTAATACCATTCCTCTCCTCCAGCCCATGGACCAGCAGGTCATTTGCAACTTTAAAAAACTCTATACCAAAGCAATGTTTCAAAAGTGCTTTGATAAGAACATAAGAAAGAAGGAACACTGCAGAAGGCCCATGCGAGGCAGGTCCAAATCTCCAACCGGCTTAAGCCAATGCCCCGACCCAGCCAGGTCAGGTTACATTCACTTAAGGAAGGAGCACAGCATCTGACCTAGTATCACAAGCTAGTCAGGTCCAACTCACACCCACCCACACCTACTCATGTATTTATCTAACCTATTTTTAAAACTACACAATGTCCCAGCCCCTATGACGGTACTCAGGAGTTTGTTCCACTCATCCACAACTCTATTACTAAACCAGTGCTTTCCTATATCCTTCCTAAATCTGAACTTTTCCAACTTGAAACCATTGCTGCGAGTCCTGGCTTGGCTGGATATTTTCAGCACGCTATTTACATCCCTTTTATTTATTCCTGTTTTCCATTTATACACCTCAATCATATCCCCCCTAATTCTACGCCTTTCTAGAGAGTGCAGATTCAAGGCCCTCAGTCTATCCACATAGGGAAGATTTCTGATACATGGGATCAACTTTGTCATCCTCCTCTGTTCGTTTTCCAGTGCATTTATATACATTCTGTAATACGGTGACCAGAACTGCGCAGCATAATCTAAACGAGGCCTAACCAAAGATATATAGAGTTGAAGAACAACCTGAGGACTTCTATTATTTATACTTCTTGATATGAAGCCAAGGATTCTGTTAGCTTTATTGAGAACACTTATGCACTGTTGTCTTGGTTTCAGATTACTACTAACCAGAACTCCTAAATCCTTCCCGCAATGACAAGTATTAAGATCTACATTATTCAGTTTATATGTGGCATGGTTATTGTCCTGCCCAACATTTAGAACTTTGCATTTGTCTACATTAACCCTTTCGAGGTTTCGGCCGTACTAGTATGGCTTACGCCCTGGGGTTATGGTCGTACTAGTACGCCTAAATTCTAGCGCCCTCAAATCAAGCAGAAACAGGCTGTTAGGCCTAGATGTCATAGAATGGGTCTGTGCGGTCAGTGTCGCAGTATAAATTTTTTTGCACCACACAGTGCATAATGAGGAAAAAACTGACCGTGTTTTGGTTTAAAACAGCGACTTTGCAGTCTATTTTCATATGGTATTTATGCTTGTATTCTCGTTTCCTTAGTCTCATTTTATAGAATAGATGATATATTACAGAAATAGAGATAATTTTGACTGGTTTCACAATGACAAGTACCTTGAAACTGAGTGCAAAGTAGCGAAAATGTTTGATTTGGGCCGATGTTCAAGAGTAAACAAATCACACCATGCGTCCAATACACATCAACTGGAGAGTCTAATATTCTTCCACAAGTGCGCTGATATTATTTATACTTATTTTACAATGATGCAGTTGTATACATAACAGTAAATTTTCTATTTTTTTTGTGAGAATAAAAATTCAAAATGGAAAGCAAAAGTAATGTAAGAGGGGCCTGGAGACGTGACTAATGAACAGAGATGATGTTATTTTAGTGCCAGGAATGTCTGCCTTGTTTATTATGGACCCTATTTTGAAATTGGCATCGTTTGATATTTGTGTGAAATTGGCCAAATTGCCATTTTCTGACCACTATTTTGGGTAGTTGAAATTGGTAAATAGGCAGTTTCTTGTACTCAATCGATAGACAAAATGGAATTCTAGCGAAATAGCTATAATTTTAGTAGACTGAAACATTGGAATTTGCCAAAATAGGGCTCAAAGTGGGCGAAATCGCCGATGCGGTAATGTCATTG
>WNWK01031379.1:0-22747 GCA_009830355.1 Cherax destructor
GAGGTGAGTGGTGAGGATGTGGAAGAGTTGGTGGAGGAGCACAGGGTAGAGCTAACAACTGAAGAGCTGCAAGAGCTTCATCTGGAACAGCAACAGACCACAGCTGAGGTTATTGCTTCACAGGAGGAGGAAGAGAGAGATAAGGAGAGTGCCTTCTTCAGTGCTTAAGGAGATGTGTACAAAGTGGAATGAGTTGCAGACATTTGTTGAAAGATACCACCCTGAGCAAGCTGAAATGAGCCTTTGTGCAACCACTTCAGTGACAGAGCCATGTTGTACTTCAGAAAAGTGTTGAAGAGTCGCCAGAAACAGAGGACTCTGGACAGCTACTTCACCAGGCAGGGGTCTAGCGACTCTCAAGCTGGTCCTAGTGGCATTAAAAGACCAAGAAGGGAAGTAACCCCAGAGAGGACTTGTTACCTGAAGTCCTTTGGAGGGATTCCCTTCCAACCACTAACACCCTGCTCCAATCATCATATATATCTTCCAGATGCCTGCAAGTCTCTTCAATAAAGGTAAGTAAATGTTATTTTTTTTTATTTTGAGTGATTATTTTTTTGTGGAACGAATTAATTGTATTTACATTATTTCTTATGGGAAATAAGGTTTCAGATAACGAAAGATTCAGATTAAGTAATAGCTCCTGGACCGGATTAATTTCATTAACCGAGGGTCCACTGTATTCTAACCTAACCACTCTGTAATCCGGCAAAATCACTAATCCGGGACCCTACAGGTCCCGGTGATGCCGAATTAGTGATGGTTAACCTGTATTATTATTCCTACAACATACCTGAAACTTCTGTAAAAATCATGATCAATCTTTCCAACTGATTTTATAATACGAGCGAGCCGCTTTTGCATCTCTAGAAGCTGATTGTATAGTTCTAAATGCAGGCTTGTCACCAGTCCTGAGATTGAACAAAGAAAATTACAATAAAAGAAATTATCTTAAGTATCTTCAAATATCAAATATCATATCTTTAAGTGCAATGATTAGGCATTCTATTCAATTGCTTATGCTGTAAATGATATTTGGAAGCACAGTGAAATATGTACACCCCCAAATAATCTCAACAACTCCTCAACCCTCTGAATTATGCCCTTGGTATATCTTCTAAGCAATTAACTCTATACTGAACATGTTATTAATTAAAAGCCTTTGAATGGTCCCACCACAGCTTGTAAAGTACGTATGCACAATAAAGAGAGGAAATATAAATTTCCAAATCAACAATAATACCAGCTTCAACCCACCGAGGGCACCATGTACTGTGCCATAGAGAACACATCCCTGGGTGACAGTTGATGCCTCAGGCACTCCTTGCATTACTAGTGTGCCATGACGAAAGACGTTCACAAAATCACCAAGGTGGAATCGCCCAACCTCTTGCATTTGTTGACGTTCTTCATCAGAAGTTGCAGCGCTAAAAAACAAAGTTAAAATAGATATTTACAAGTCACATTAAAGCAACCGAGGGAGGTATTCCCAGTCTCTTAGGGTAACATTTTATGATTTTTTTTTTAGCTGTTATCTCTTCTTTGCTCAAACTTTCATCTTCTCTCTTACCCCTCCCTCACACTGAGCCCTCCCATCTGCAATATAAACACACCAATGAACAGATTTGTATAAAATATGGAATGCTGTTTATGGGTATTCTTGAATAACTGTACTTCAATTACTATTGAATATAGCTACCTAAAATTACTAAAGCTTTAAAGTTGATAAAATGGAACTTGCAAGAACTCGAAGTACTGTACATAAATTTTATATAAATCATTAGCTTAATAAATATTACAATAGACCTTTATATTACACAGATTTATTTGGCACATTTTGGTTATTACACTATTGAAAAATTGAAGCATAATTAACTTAACACAGTTCGGTTTGAGGGAGGGGAAAAAATTTGGATGGACTCTGACTCCAACCTGGCAGTACCAAGCTTCTGGAATAAATTTAACATTGCAGATGCCATCACCTATGCTAGAGGTGCACTGTTTTTTTCTTGCTTGAGAGTCAGGTTCAGGAAATTGTTTAAGTGATGGCTTTGCAGATATGAACGAAGATGTGAATGAGCTCTTAGAAGATGATGATGAAGACAGGAGTCCAGAGGAAATGTTGCCAGAGCTCAATGCACAGATACAAGTGAGCCAGATAACAGAAGAAGAAGAACCTGAAGAAAAACAGTGAACATTGCAGCAGTTACGTGAGTAGTTCCATGTTGCTGCTAAACTAACAGACTTTTTCACTGAAGAGGACCCTGACAAATCTAGAAGCAGTGCTTTGAAACAGGGTCTAGAGCAGCTGATGATGCCTTACCGTCAGCTGTATAACAAACTGCAGGGTAAAAGAAGCCAGAGATCCATTACAGAATTTATGAACACTTGAACACAACCATCGACTTACGTACCAGAACCTCAACCATCCACTTCTGCCGAAAACCAACAACCATCCATCTCAGCCCAACAGGGCCACACAATACATCTCCACTCTCTTCACAATCACTGACATACACTAGCAATCACAATTTAATGTAAATAATATTATTTCTGTTGCATTTGTAGTCTTAAGCAACAAAAACATTATCATTTTTATTTTTGCAAGATGTGGATGTCTAAAAAAAAAATTGTTTGGCTTTTTTGGGGGTCCCAGGAACGTAACCCTATTTTTCCCATAAGTTCTTCAGTTTATCTAACCCAGCATTTTCAGGAACGTAACTACAGTGTAATATATGGATCTACTGTATTTTAAAACTTCGCCTAATTTACTTCATATTTAAGTTGAAATTCCTTCCAAATAATAAAACTCAAAATAATCTTCAGTAACTTCACAAATATTTGCACCTAAAGATTTTCATGCCTCACTAATGGATTATTTTGGTTTTTCATTTGTTGCCAAGTGTGTGAAACCCCAGTTTATGTAGAGCTCTGTCTCTTAGCAACCATAGCATCACATTTTTCATCACAAGTCTTCCCAACCATCCCTCCATAACGAAACTTCCTCTCAATTTTTTTATGAAAGTAGAAAACTTTTTTTCAGCATTTGAATTACATAAATCACAATGTGTAGTCATTCACCTCTTAAAAAACAAGGTCTTAATAAAAGATAATGAAAATTAAATCAATAAATAATGAATCTACATTTGATGTACAGTTCACATCTGATAGCAGGAACATAATATCATTGAGAGATTTTTAATCGTGTATAATAGCACATTCGTACACACATTTACCGTATTTTACGGCATTGAAGACACTATTTCTTTCCCAAAACAAGTCTCCAAAATTTATCCAGCGTCTTGGAGGCTGAAGTACCATTTATCTTCTTTTCCAACATTTAGCCAAACAGAACTGGGAGGGCATCCTTGATACCGGAGCGTCTTGTTCGCCGTAAAATACGGTAAGTGTATTAACAAACTGATACTGACATCTTTTATTCACATACCACTCTAAATATAAAAACTTTTTATAGGCCTGAAGAGCAATGTGTTAGACACTGCTTACCTATCTTTGTGACAAACAAAAAGATTGTGAGAATGTTCTGCTCCAAGGAAAAGCTCATCATCTAAAATCTCAATTGCTGTCATCCAGTTTGGGTCGTAATCCCTTGCAATCTGAAAGGTTTAAATAAACTCTTAGCCTAAGATCAAAATTTTAACTTAATGAAAATAAACATGTATTTTAAAACTTATAGTTGTACTGTCAAAAGCCCTCCTTTAATTACCATATATGCTAAAATCCATTCCAGGTGCTTGTTTCAATGTTATATTATTAAATTCATGGGAGAGCACTAAACATGCAAAGATCATATAATTCCTGAGGACTGGGTGGCAATCAGGTTTGATCTGAGACATGAAGGGTCACTCCAATTCCTGTGATCAAGAGACCTTCCCTAGCATCAAGGCTCCTTCCCTCGAAGAGATGAAACAAAATAACATACTCATAATATGTTTCTCATAATCTACCTACATATAAACAATACTTCATTCCTAACTTTAAGTAGAATAGAAACAGAATAATTCAGCTAAAAGACCCTCAGCCTTTCAATTGCCTCTAAGATCAGTAACATGAAGAATCTAGAATACAAGTCCAACTCTAAAGTAAAATAAATTGTCTTCACCTCTTCAAAACTACCCTCCAGTGTCTTGTACTGTAGAAGGGTCATAGAACGCATCAGGTCTCCAACAAGGATGAAGTCGCCTTTGGTTTTCAAGCACAAAGCAGCAACATTATTGAAGTGGGAACATTCAAGACGTAGTTCTCTTTCATTCGTCCATTCAAATAACCTCACCTGAAAAATAATTATTACAGTACTTCAATATTTTAAAATAAAAGATCTACTCTAAAATTACAAAGGAAATAATTAGAGTACATATGTATTAGGCTAAGAGCTGTTATCCTACCTCAGCTCATTTCAAAACCCAGCCCTATCTAAGGCACACTACCACCCCCTAGGACGCGGCCCACAACAGGCGACCGACACCCAAATACCTACCTACTTCTAGGTGAACAGGGGCAGCAGGTCTAAAGATACATGCCCAACATTTTCACCCATGCTGGAGATCAAACCATATTTGTATAGGTACTGATTTGATACTAGTTCCCTCATGTCATGAAAGGTCTCTCGGTGGGCTAGTATCATTCTAGTAATGGATATTACTTGACATAAAAAGCTGATTCCATCATGTTACAAAAGGTTCCCAGTAGGTTAACCCTTTCAGGGTCGAGACCCCTGATCCTTAACTCGTTTTCAGGGTTGAAAATTTTTTTTGGAAAAAAAAAAAAAGATTTTTTTCTTATGAAATGATAAGAGAATCTTTTTCCGATCATAAAGACATCAAAAGTACGAAATTTGGTGAAAAACTAACGGAATTATGCTCCCACAAAGTTAGCGGTATCGACGATATTTACGCATCGGTGATTTCGCCCACTTTGAGCCCTATTTTCGGCCAATTCCAATGTATCAGTCTACTGAAATTATAGTTATTTCGCTAGAATTCCATTTGTTCCATCGATTGAGTACAAGAAACTGCCAATTTACCAATTTCAACTACCCAATAAAGAAGTCAGAAATTGGCAATTTGGCCAATTTCACACAAATTTCAAAAGATGTCAATTTCAAAATAGGGTCCAGAATAAACAAGACAGATATTCCTGGCACTAAAATAACATTTTATCTGTTCATTAGTCATGTCTCCAGGCATCTATTACCTTACTTTTGCTTTCCATTTTGAATTTTTATTCTCACAAAAAAATAGAAGATTTTCTGTTATGTATACTACTGCATCATTATAAAAACGGTATAAATAATATCAGCGCACTTGTGCAAGAATATTAGACTCGCCAGTTGATGTGTATTGGACGCATGGCGTGATTTGTTTACTCTTGAACATCAGCAAAAATTGAACATTTTCGCTACTTTGCTCTCAATTTCAAGGAACTTATCATCATCAAACCAATCAAAATTATCTCTATTTCTGTAATATATCTTCCATTCTATCAAATGAGACCAAGAAATCGAAAATACAACCATAAATACCATACAAAATAGACTGCAAAGTCGCTGTTTTAAATAAAAAACACGGTCAGTTTTTTTCCTCATTATGCACTGTTTGCTGCAGGATTTTTTTATACTGCACACACTGACCGCACAGACCCATTCTCTCACATCTAGGCCTACCAGCTTTTTCCTGCTTGATTTGAGGGTGCTAGAATTTATGCGTACTAGTACGTCAAACACCCTGGTGCGTAAGACGTACTAGTACGTCAAAAACCCTGAAAGGGTTAAATATCATTCTGGCAGTTTATACTGATAAACATATGAAAACAAGTGGATTACTTACAGTACTTGAAATTGAAGCCAACAGTTTGCCTTGGAATTCACACAGAGAATAACATGCTCCCTTTATCTCTTTTTCTGCCACCTGAAATTAAAAGACTTGTGATTAGGTTAGGCTAGGTATAAGACAAATGTACATTATATCAACAGGATTTCCCTTACATATTTACTAGCATATGTCATCACCAACCAACACTAACTTACTTGAACTCTTTCACTATCGCAACCCCTGACATTAAAAGTGCCGGTTGTGTGGCAATTAAAAAAAAAATATTATTTTTTCTTCTGAAGTGGTAGAGAATCTTTTTCTGAAGGTAATGACACCAAAAAGGCTAAATTTGATGGAAAACTTACAGAACTACACAGGTGCAAAGTTGGTTTGGGAACAATTTATGCATAAGTGATTTTGCCCACTTTGAGTCCTATTTTGATCAATTCCTAGCTATTTTGCTAGTTATGCTGTCTATTTTGTTGATTGAGCATAAGAAACTGCCTATTCAACTATCAAAATTAACTCAAAGTGCACAGAATCCAGTAATTTAGCAAATTTTATGCAAAATTCAATAAATTCCAATTTAAAGCCAGTTCAAAATAAACAGTGTAGGCATTCCCACCACTAAGGCAACCTATCCTCTGCTTATTACCCACATCCCCTGGCCTATCCTATTGAATACCTGCCCTCCATTTTGAATCCATCATCATCACAAAAAATTAATGTTTTACCTTATTTCTTGGATAATAAAATATAACCAAGAATGATTGGTCACAGTTTAAGTCATCTCACCAATTAAAGGAGACCCATTTAAAAACCTATGAGAGAGATCAAGGGGGTGGGAGGGTGGTCCCTATTCTTCCTCAGGAAAATCACCAAAAATAAAATATTTCCACTACTCTGAGCCATATTTCAAGCTACTTCTGGTCTGAAACTGACCAAAATGTCCTCCATTCTATCAATACAAATAGGCATAAAATCCACCTCAAAATTACTCTTTTAAAACTCACTGCATAGGTCCATTCTCTTATGTTATTTTTATTTTTTATTAACACATCGGCCGATTCCCACCAAGGCAGAATGGCCCGAAAAATAAAAACTTTCATCATCATTCACTCCATCACTGTCTTGCCAGAGGGGTGCTTTACACTACAGTTATAAAACTGCAACATTAACACCCCTCCTTCAGAGTGCAGACACTGTACTTCCCATCTCCAGGACTCTAGTCTGGCCTGCCGGTTTCCCTGAATCCCTTCATAAATGTTACTTTGCTCACACTCCAACAGCACGTCAAGTATTTAAAACCATTTGTCTCCATTCACTCCTATCAAATACGCTCACACATGCTTGCTGGAAGTCCAAGCCCCTCGCACACAAAACTTCCTTTACCCCCTCCCTCCAACCTTTCCTAGGCCGACCCCTACCCCGCCTTCCCTCCACTACAGATTTATACACTCTCGAAGTTATTCTGTCTCGTTCCATTCTCTCTACATGTCCGAACCACCTCAACAACCCTTCCTCAGCTCTCTGGATAATAGTTTTGGTAATCCCGCACCTCCTCCTAATTTCCAAACTCCGAATTCTCTGCATTATGTTCACACCACACATTGACCTCAGACATGACATCTCCACTGCCTCCAGCCTTCTCCTCGTTGCAACATTCATCACCCATGCTTCACACCCATATAAGAGTGTTGGTATAACTATACTCTCATACATTCCCTTCTTTACTTCCATGGACAAAGTTCTTTGTCTCCACAGACTCCGAAGTGCTCCACTCACCCTTTACCCCTCATCAATTCTATGATTTACCTCATCCTTCATAGACCCATCTGCTGACATGTCCACTCCCAAATATCTTAATACATTCACCTCCTCCATACTCTCTCCCTCCAATCTGATATCCAATCTTTCGTCACCTAATCTTTTTGTTATCCTCATCACCTTACTCTTTCCTATATTCACTTTCAATTTTCTTCTTTTACACACCCTACCAAATTCATCCACCAACCTCTGCAACTTCTCTTCAGAATCTCCCAAAAGCACAGTGTCATCAGCAAAGAGCAACTGTGACAACTCCCACTTTGTATTTAATTCTTTATCTTTTAACCCCACACCTCTTGCCAAGACCCTCGCATTCACTTCTCTTACAACCCCATCTATAAATATATTGAACAACCATGGTGACATCACACATCCTTGTCTAAGGCCCACTTTTACTGGAAAATAGTCCCCTTCCCTCCTACACACTAACTTGAGCCTCACTATCATCATAAAAACTCTTCACTGCTTTCAGTAACCTACCTCCTATTCCATACACCTGCAACATCTGCCACATTGCCCCCCTATCATACGTCTTTTCCAAATCCATAAATGCCACAAAAACCTCTTTACCCTTATCCAAATACTGTTCACCTATATGTTTCACTGTAAACACTTGGTCTACACACCCCTTACCTTTCCTAAAGCCCCCTTGTTCATCTGCTATCCTGCTTTCTGTCTTACTCTTAATTCTTTTAATAATAACTCTACCATACACTTTACCAGGTACACTCAACAGACTTATCCCCCTATAATTTTTGCACTCTTTTGTCCCCATTGCCTTTATACAAAGGAACAATACACGCTCTCTGCCAATCCCTAGGTACCTTACCCTCTTCCATACATTTATTAAATAATAGCACTAACAACTCCAAAACTATATCCCCACCTGCTTTTAACATTTCTATCTTTATCCCATCAATCCCAGCTGCCTTACCCCCTTTCATTCTACCCACTGCCTCACGAACTTCCCCCACACTCACAACTGGCTCTTCCACACTCCTTTTTCTTTCTTTCAACACGTCGGCCGTTTCCCACCGAAGTGGGGTGGCCCAAAATGAAAAACGAAAGTTTCCCATTTTACATTTAGTAATATATACAGGAGAAGGGGTTACTATCCCCTTGCTCCCAGCATGTTAGTCGCCTCTTACGACACGCATGGCTTACGGAGGAAGAATTCTGTTCCACTTCCCCATGGAGATAAGAGGAAATAAGAACAAGAACTAGTAAGAAAATAGAAGAAAACCCAGAGGGGTGTGTGTATATACATATGCTTGTACATGAATGTGTAGTGTGACCTAAGTGCAAGTAGAAGTAACAAGACATACCTGAAATCTTGCATGTTTATGAGACAGAAAAAAAACACCAGCAATCCTTCCATCATGTAAAACAAATAACTTCCCCCACACTCACAACTGGCTCTTCCACACTCCTACAAGATGTTATTCCTCCTTGCCCTATACACGAAATCACATCTTCCCTGTCTTCATCAACATTTAACAACTCATCAAAATATTCCCTCCATCTTCCCGATACCTCTAACTCTCCATTTAATAACTCTCCTCTCCTATTTTTAACTGTCAAATCCATTTGTTCCCTAGGCTTCCTCAACTTATTAATCTCACTCCAAAACTTTTTCTTATTTTCAACAAAATTTGTTGATAACATCTCACCCACTCTCTCATTTGCTCTCTTTTTACATTGCTTCACCACTCTCTTAACCTCTCTTTTTCTCTCCATATATTCTTCCCTCCTTGTATCACTTCTACTTTGTAAAAACCTCTCATATGCTAACTTTTTCTCCCTTACTACTCTCTTTACATCATCATTCCACCAATCGCTCTTCTTCCCTCCCGCACCCACTCGCCTGTAACCACAAACTTCTGCTGAACACTCTAACACTACATTTTTAAATCTACCCCATACATCTTCAACCCCATTGCCTACACTCTCACTAGCCCATCTATCCTCCAATAGTTGTTTATATCTTACCCTAACTGCCTCCTCTTTTAGTTTATAAACCTTCACCTCTCTCTTACTTACTGCTTCTATTTTCCTTGTATCCCATCTACCTTTTACTCCCACTGTAGCTATAACTAAAAAGTGATCTGATATATCTGTGGCCCCTCTATAAACATGTACATCCTGAAGTCTACTCAACAGTCTTTTATCTACCAATACATAGTCCAACAAACTACTGTCATTACGTCCTACATCATATCTTGTATACTTATTTATCCTCTTTTTCTTAAAATATGTATTACCTATAACTAAACCCCTTTCTATACAAAGTTCAATCAAAGGGCTCCCATTATCATTTACACCTGGCACCCCAAACTTACCTACCACACCCTCTATACATGTTTCTCCTACTTTAGGATTTAGGTCCCCTACCACAATTACTCTCTCACTTGGTTCAAAAGTTCCTATACATTCGCTAACATCTCCCAAAATCTCTCTCTCTCCTCTACACTCCTCTCTTCTCCAGGTGCATACACGCTTATTATGACCCACTTTTCGCATCCGACCCTTATTTTAATCCACATAATCCTTGAATTTACACATTTATATTTCCTCTTCTCCTTCCATAACTGATCCTTCAACATTATTGCTACCCCTTCCTTAGCTCTAACTCTCTCAGATACTCCTGACTTAATCCCATTTATTTCTCCCCACTGAAACTCGCCTACCCCCTTCAGCTTTGTTTCGCTTAGGGCCAGGACATCTAACTTCTTATGTCTAGGCCACAATTTACTGCTCATAGCATATCTGAGGGCACTGTGCTTAAAATGTACGTGAGCGACACTGGTGTGATTAATGTAAATCAACATGGGAGACAGTAAAAGAGTTACTACCTTCTTTATCTTTGGGTATCCTCTATTTTATTTTCCAACAATACTTTCCTGTTCTTTCCAGGAGAGTGCCTTCCCAATCTACAAACATGGGCACAGGAGAAATGATTATCTTCATCACACATGCATTCAAAGAACGACTAATGAGGTATTTATTAAGAGAATTCTTTATGCAACCTTTATATCAATTAACCCTTTCATTGTTGCGACCCCTGCTCTCAAACTTCCTCCCAGGGTCGAAGAATTTGAAAAAAAAAAAAAATATTTTATCTTACAAAATGATAATCTTTTTCTGAAGGTAATGAAACCAAAGTATGAAATTTGATGGAAAACTTAAGGAATTATGCTCTCACAAAGATAGTGGTCTCGGAGATATTTACACATTGGCAATTTTGCCCACTTTATGCTCTATTTTTGGCAAATTCCTTTGTTCCAGTCAACCAAACTCATAGCTATTTCACTAGTATTCCTTCTATTCTATCGAATGAGTACAAGAAACTGCCCATTTACAGATTTCAACTACCAAATATAGTGATCAGAAATTGGTAATTTAGCCAATTTCACACAATATTCAACAACTGCCTATTTGAAAATAGGGTCCAGAATAAACAATGTAGACATTCTTGGCACTAAAACACTTCCTCTGCTCCTAAGTCATGTTTCTGGCCCCTCTTATATTACGTTTCTTATCATTTTGAATTTTTATTCACATAAAAAATAGAAAATTTATTTTTATGCATACTGCATTATTGTAATCTTTCAACAAACTGGCCATATCCCACCAAGGCAGGGAGGCCCAAAAAGAAAAACAAAAGTTTCTCATTTATACAGGAGAAGGGGTTACTAGCCCCTTGCTCCCGGCATTTTAGTCGCCTCCTACGACATGCATGGCTCATGGAGGAAGAATTCTGTTCCACTTCCCCATGGAGAATTATTGTAATAATTGTATAAATAATGTCAGTTCATTCCTAAATGCGTATTAGACTGGCCAGTTGGATGCGTATTGGACAAGTGAATGAATCTGTGTACGTACTCTGGAACATCGGCAAAAATCAAACATTTCCGCTACTTTGATCTCAATTTCAATTACTTTCATTCCTGAAACTAATCAAAATCATCTCTATTTCTACAATATATCTTCCATTCTATCAAATGAGACCAAGAAACTGAGAATTATTTATATTTATTATTTTTTATTAATACATCGGACGTTTCCCACTAAAGCAGGGTGGCCTGAAAAAGAAAAAATTTTCCATCATCATTCACTCTATCACTGTCTTGTCTGAGGCATGTTTACACTACAGTTATAAAACTGCAACATTAACACCCCTCCTTTAGAGTGCCAGCACTGTACTTCCCATCTTTAGGAATCAAGTCCGGCCAGCCGGTTTCCTTGAATCCCTTCATAAATGTTATCTTGCTTACATTCCAACAGAACGTCAAGTCCTAAAAACCATTTGTCTCCATTTGCTCCTATCTAACACACTCCCGCATGCTTGCTGGAAGTCCAATCCCCTCACACACAAAACCTCCTTTACCCCCTCCCTCCAACCTTTCCTAGGCAGACCCCTACCCCGCCTTCCCTCCACTACAGATTTATACACACTCGAAGTCATTCCATTTTGTTCCATCCTCTACATGTCCAAACCATCTGAATAACCCCTCCTCAGTCCTCTGGATAATAGTTTTGGTAATTCCGCACCTCCTCCTAATCTCCAAACTACGGATTCTCTGCATTATATTCACACCACACATTGCCCTCAGACATGACATCTCCACTGCCTCCAGCCTTTTCCTTGTTGCAACATTCACCACCCATGCCTCACACCCATACAAGAGCATTGGTATAAGTATACTCTCATACATTCCCCTCTTTGCTTTCATGGATAAAGTTCTTTGTCTCCACAGACTCCTCAGTGCACCACTCACCTTTTTTCCCACGTCGATTCTATGATTCACCTGAATACATTCACCTCCTCCATACTCTCTCCCTCCAATCTCATATACAATCTTCCGTTACCTAATTTTTTTGTTTTCCTCATCACCTTACTTTTTCCTATATTCACTTTTAATTTCCTTCTTTTACATACCATACCAAACTCATCAACCAGCCTCTGCAACTTCTCTTCAGAATCTCCCAAAAGCACAGTGTCATCAGCAAAGAGCAACTGTGACAACTCCCACTTTGTGTTAGATTCTTTACCTTTTAACCCCCACACCTCTTGCCAACACCCGAGCATTCACTTCTCTTACAACTCCATCTATAAATATATTGAACAACCATGGTGACATCACACATCCTTGTCTAAGGCCTACTTTTACTGGGAAATAATCTCCCTCTCGCCTGCATACTCTAACCTGAGCCTCACTATCCTCGTAAAGACTCTTCACTGCTTTCAATAACCTACCTCTAATTCCATACATTTGCAACATCTGCCACACTGCCCCCCTATCCACCCTATCACACGCCTTTTCCAAATTCATAAATGCCACAAAAACCTCTTTACCCTTATGTAAATACTGTTTACCTATATGTTTCAATGCAAATGCTTGGTCTACACACCCCCCACCCTTCCTAAAGCCTCCTTGTTCATCTGTTATCCTGCTCTCCATCTTACTCTTAATTCTTTCAATAATAACTCTACCATACACTTTACCAGGTATACTCAACAGACTTATTCCCCTATATTTTTTACACTTTCTTTTGTCCCCTTTGCCTTTATACAAGGGAACTATGCATGCTCTCTGCCAATCCCTAGGTAGAAAATACAACCATAAAACACAAACGAAAATACACCGCAAAGTCACTGTTTTAAACCAAAAGTACGGTCGCAGTTTTTTTTTATTATGCACTGTGTGCTGCAAAAAATTTTTTATATGGTGCACACTTAATGCACAGACCCATTCTCTCATATCTAGGCCCAAATTTACCACTCACAGCTTATCTGAATGAGCTGAGCTCATGACGTCATACTAACGGACTGACAGTGGCTTCAAAGCCATGATACAATGGGACCGACACTGAAAGGGTTAATGGCACCAGGGATCATTGATCCAACTACCATTTACCAGATCAAGCCTCCATGATTAGAAGGGCAGTACTAGAGGAATAAAAACTATTAAAACACGCAGGACATTTGACATCATTACCCTGAATCTCAACTTTTAGACACAAAAGTGAGTCTCCTGGAAAAAGAAAGCACAAGACACACTGCAAAAGGAAATCCATATTAGTATTAATGAGAAGTCTCTCTTTACTGTGTCTTTTTGACTGCAGTACCATATTATTTAACATCTATAAAGTAATTAAAAGATGTTTAATACAGATGACCCCCGGAAATCGAACATTCTTCATTCCAGAATGCTGTTCAAGTGCTGTTACCAAACGAATTTATTCCCATAAGGAATGATGTAAATTAGATTAGTCCATTTCAGACCCCAAAAAATACACCTATAAAAGCACTTACAATAATAAACTTACATAATAGGGCGAGTTGGGAGTGTTTGATTTCCGAGGGTCCACTGTACTATCTTTAAGTAAAAGGGTGAAAATGAAAAGGATCAGTACTGAATATAAAATATTGAGTAAATAATCTTAGTTAAAAAATAAATAAGATACAGAATACCATTGCTTGGGATGCTTCACCAATTATAGCATTGGTTTCTGTGGGGAAGTAAGTTCCGAGTACCAAATACTCAATTTACAGTGAATTTTCAGGCATGCATTAATGTTGTGAATTGGGACCCTACTGTACTAGTACAGTGGACCCTCGGTTAACGAAATTAATCCGTTCCAGGAGCTCTTTCTTAATCTGAATCTTTCGTTATCTGAAACCTTATTTCCCATAAGAAATAATGTAAATACAATTAATTCGTTCCACAAAAAAATAATCACTCAAAATAAAAAAAAATAACATTTACTTACCTTTATTGAAGAGACTTGCAGGCATCTGGAAGATAGTATAGATGATGATTGGAGCAGGTGTTAGTGGTTGGAAGGGGAATCCCCCTCCAAAAGGACTTCAGGTGACAAGTCCCTCTCTGGGGTTACTTCCCTTCTTGGTCTTTTAATGCCACTAGGACCAGCTTGAGAGTCACTAGACCCCTGCCTGGTGAAGTAGCTGTCCAGAGTCCTCTGTTTCTGGCGACTCTTCAACACTTTTCTGAAGTACAACATGGCTCTGTCACTGAAGTGGTTGCACAGAAGGCTCATTTCAGCTTGCTCAGGGTGGTATCTTTCAACAAATGTCTGCAACTCATTCCACTTTGTACACATCTCCTTAAGCACTGAAGAAGGCACCTCCGTATCTCTCTCTCTCTCTTCCTGTGAAGCAATAACCTCAGCTATGGTCTGTTGCTGTTCCAGATGAAGCTCTTGCAGCTTTTCAGTTGTTAGCTCTATCCTGTGCTCCTCCACCAACTCTTCCACATCCTCACCACTCACCTCCAACCCCAGGCTGTTCCCCAATTCCACAATATCTTCCACAATATCTTCCACAACATGTTCCACAACAGGCACAGGGTCGTCAGGGTCAGGGTCAGCCTCAAATCCTTCAAAATTCCTCTCTTGGACACAATCCGGCCACAGTGGTCTCCAAGCAGAGTTCAGAGTCCTGGAAGTCACTTCCTCCCAAGCCTTACCTATAAGGCCTATGCAATGCACGATATTGAGGTGTTCTTTCCAGAACTCTCTTAGGGTCAATTCAGAGTCATTGGTCATATTAAAGCACCTCTGAAACAGTGCTTTGGTGTACAGTTTCTTGAAGTTGGAAATGACCTGCTGGTCCATGGACTGGAGGAGAGGAGTGGTGTTAGGAGGCAAGAACTTCACTCTGATGAAATTTATGTTGTCAGGCAACAACTCTTGCAAGTTGTGAGGATGAGCAGGAGCATTGTCCAGTAGCAGAAGGCACTTGAGTGGCAATTTCTTTTCCAGGAGGTATTTCTTCACACTAGGGCCAAACACTCCAGTCAACCATTCCTTGAAAATCTCCGTAGTGACCCATGCCTTGGTGTTAGCTTTCCAATGCACACACAATTTATTCTTGTCAACACTGTGTTTCCTGAAGGGTCTGGGATTTTCTGCGCGATGCACCAGTAAAGGCTTCACTTTAAAATCACCACTGGCATTGGCACAAAACATAAGAGTTAGCCTGTCTTTCATAGGCTTGTGTCCTGGCTGTGCCTTTTCCTCCTGAGTAATGTAGGTCCTGTTGGGCATTTTCTTCCAAAACAGGCCTGTTTCATCACAATTAAACACTTGTTGGGGGAGGAATTGTTCAGCCTCTACGAACCCCTTGAATTCCAGCACAAATTTTTCAGCTGCACGTTTGTCTGAGCTGGCTGCCTCACAACATTGTGTATGCCACTACGTTTCTTAAACTTCTCAAACCAGCCTTTGCTGGCTTTAAAATCACTCTCCTCACCACTGGTTCCAGGCATTGTCTTCACAAGATCTGCGTGCAACTTCCTTGCCTTTTCACAAATTATCGCAATAGAAATACTATCACCCGCTCTCTGTTTTTCATGGATCCACACCAACAACAACTTCTCAACCTCATCCACTGTTTTCGATCTTTGTTAACAAATTATCCCCTTTTGCAACATTAGCTTCCTTGATCTCATTTCTCTGTGCCAGGATAGTGCAGATAGTAGATGGATTTTTCTTGTACATCCTGGCAAGATCACTCAGACGTACACCACTCTCATATTTTTCTATGATTTCCTTCTTCAGTTCGATGGTGTTCCTCACTCTCTTTACCACAGGGGTGCCACTAGGAAGCTTCTTTGGACCCATGGTGACTTATTTCACAGTGGCAATAACTAAACCACCAAAAAAGACACCAAATATATTGTGAATCTTTGAAAGAGCGCGCTAGGTAATGTTCTCTCAATGGTAAACAATGCTTCACTGGCGTCCTGCGCTTGCGCGGAGCAGGCGGACACGTCTAATACCTTTCGGTAACCGAGGAATGTTTCGCTAACTGATTACGAAAAAAGCTTTCGTTTTCCGAAATTTTCGTTAACGGGACCTTTCGTTAACCGAGGGTCCACTGTACTCACTATTTGGGAATTCATGGCATTTTCTATGAATAAAACCCCAGTAGATATACAGGGGTTACTAAAATTTTTACTATGAGGCCTGCCCAAAATGTTGCATATAATATAAATTAAAAAAAAAAAAAAGTGTTAATTATACATTGTGTATAGTACTGCATTTTTCAATAAAATTCTTATTCTGTTCTGAAAGTATCTACAACGTATATGTAATCGTAATTATTCTGCAGTGAAAATTGTTTAACACTTTTATCAACTGTTTATCTAACATATGCAATAGATGTAACTTCTGAAATATAAATTAAAAGTATTATACTTACCTGCTGTAGTTTACCCTCAGCAAAGGAGAAGAGAATAATTCGCCCTTGCTTAGATTCAGATTCCTCAGGGTTGACAAGCGCTGTCCCTACTACATAATATACAGTTGGGTCATCCTTCAACCTTGTGGAACATATGCTCAATGCATATTCTCCTGGGTGAAAGCTGTGACAGTGTAGCACTGCAGGGAAACAAAGTGACTTTAGTAACAGCAACAAAGAACACTATGTAATGAAGATGTATTAAAACCAACAGATTACTGAGAATTAATTAATTCTTTTATGTTCATGCATTTCCTCTTATTTACAAATGCACATATACAATATAAATTTATTTTAAGTTTTAATATTGTAAGATCATTAGGTGGAGGAGGTATGGTGCAGACTTGAGAATGCAGTGCTAGAAGCAAAAAGGCGAATGTCCTAGAGTACAGTGGTGTCAACAATTTTCCATGGATATATGGCATGATTGTACTAAATGTTCCAGGATGTAGGTGGCTGAAAATAGGGAAAATGTCATGTGGTTTAATAAAAAAAAAAGTGTCTTGTGTTCCTTCATGAGTTTTGGGAAGATGTCAGAACTGTCTGGGAGCATTTTATATATGATTCCCCAAAAAACACACACAGAACAAGGGGTCACAATTGGAAGCTGAAGACTCAGATGAGTCAAAGGGATGTTAGGAAGTAGTTTTTCAGTCAGAGTGGTCAGGAAGTGGAATAGTCTGGCAAGTGATGTAGTGGAGGCAGAAACCATACATAGTTTTAAGACAAGGTATGATAAAGCTCATGGAGCAGGGAGAGAGAGGACCTAGTAGTGATCAGTGAAAAGGCAGTGCCAGGAGCTCAGTCTAGACCCCTGCAACCACAAATAGTAGAGTACAAATAGGTGAGTACACACTCACACACTTTTTTTTTTCAACATGTCAACTGTCTCCCACCGAGGCAGGGTGACACAAAAAAGAAATTCTTTCACCATCATTCACACATAATAACTGTCTTTGCAGAGGCACTCAGATACAACAGTTTAGATGTCACTCCAAACAGCAAATATCCCAGGCTTTGTACTTCTCACCTTCAGGACTCAAGTCTGGCTAACCAGTTTCCCTGAATCCCTCCACAAAATATTACCCTGCTCACACTTCAACAGCTCGTCAGGTCCCAAAAACCATTTGTCTCTATTCACTCCTATCCAACACACTAACACATGCCTGCTCTATGTCCAAGCCCATTGCACACACAACTTCTTTTACTCCCTCCATCCTTTCCTAGGACAACCCCAACCCTTCCTCCCCTCCACTACAGATATGTATATACCCTCCAATCATCCTATTTTGCTCCATCCTTTCTAAATGACAAAACCACCTCAACAACCCCCAATTTTTTTTATACCTCAGCCCTCTGAGTAACACTTTCAGTAACTCCACACCTCCTCCTAATTTCCACACTACGAATTCTCTGCATAATATTTACACCACACATTACCCTTAGACACGACATCTCCACTACCTCCAGCCTCCTCTTTGCTGCAGCATTTACAACCCATGCTTCACACCCATATAAGAGTGTTGGTTCCACTATACTCTCATACATTTCCTTCTTTGCCTCCATGGATAATGTTGTCCCCACAGATACCTCAATGCACCACCTACCTTTTCTCCTTCATCAATTCTATGGTTTATATATACATACATATATATTATATATATCAGGAGCATGTATAGTTCCTTTATATAATAGGAAGGGGGATAAAAGAGATTGTAAGAATTATAGGGGAAGAAGTTTACCGAGTCCTAGGTAGAAGGTTGGTAGACAGCAACCGCCCAGGGAGGTACTACCGTCCTGGCAAGTGAGTGTGAAACGAAAGCCTGTAATTGTTTTACATGATGGTAGGGTTGCTGGTGTCTTTTTTTCTGTCTCATAAACATGCAAGATTTCAGGTACATCTTGTTACTTCTACTTACACTTAGGTCACACTACACATTCATGTACAAGCATATATATACACACCCCTCTGGGTTTTCTTCTATTTTCTTACTAGTTCTTGTTCTTATTTCCTCTTATCTCCATGGGGAAGTGGAACAGAATTCTTCCTCCGTAAGCCATGCGTGTCGTAAGAGGCGACTAAAATGCTGGGAGCAAGGGGCTAGTAACCCCTTCTACTGAATATATTACAGTACTAAATGTAAAAGGAGAAACATTCGTTTTTCCTTTTGGGCCACCCTGCCTCGGTGGGAAACGGCCAACGTGTTGAAAGAAGAAGTAGTTTACTGAGTATACCAGGTAAAGTGTATGGTAGGGTTATTATTGAAAGAATTAGAGGTAAGACAGAGAGTAGGATTGCAGATGAGCAAGAAGGCTTTAGAGTGGGTAGGGGATGTGTAGATCAAGTATTTACATTGAAGCATATATGTGAACAGTATTTATGGATTTAGAAAAGGCATTTGATAGAGTGGATAGGGGAGCAATGTGGCAAATGTTGCAAGTGTATGGAATAGGTAGTAAGTTACTGAATGCAGCAAAGAGTTTTAATGAGGATAGTGAGGCTCAGGTTAGAGTGTGTAGGAGAGAGGGAGATTACTTCCCGGTAAAAGTAGGTCTTAGACAGGGATGTGTAATGTCACCATGGTTGTTTATTTATAGATGGGGTTGTAAAAGAAGTAAATGCTAGGGTGTTGGGGAGAGGGGTGGGATTAAATTATGGAAAACCAAATGCAAAATGGGAGTTGACACAATTAATTTTTGCTGATGATATTGTGCTTATGGGAGATTCTAAAGAAAAGTTGCAAGGGATAGTAAACGAGTTTGGGAGGGTGCGTAAAGGTAGAAAGTTGAAAGTGAACATAGATAAGAGTAAAGTGATGAGGGTATCAAACGATTTATATAAAGATAAATTGGATATCACACTGGAGAGAGGGATTATGAAAGAAGTGAATGTTTTCAGATATTTGGGAGTTGACTTGTCAGCAGATGGGTTTATGAAGGATGAAGTTAACCATAGAAGTGATGAAGGAAAAAAGGTGCGTGGTGTGGTGAGGTATCTTTTATTATTATTTTATTAACACATCGGCCGATTCCCACCAAGGCAGGGTGGCCCGAAAAAGAAAAACTTTTCATCATCATTCACTCCATCACTGTCTTGCCAGAGGGGTGCTTTACACTAGTTATAAAACTGCAACATTAACACCCCTCCTTCAGAGTGAAGACACTGTACAGGTATCCCTCAACATTCACGTTTTCCACTTTCACGGGCTTCACACATTCGCGAATTCCCGGCCGCCAAATTCCCACCCACCAAATCATATTTAAGTTTCCCGCCACCCGAGTGTCCCTACTACCTTCCTTCTGACCCGGCAGCCAGCCCGCCCACCACTCACTCACCGAGTGTTTTCTTCGTTCATTATTTCTTATTAAACTACAGTATAACATGTATGTAGTACTATATAGTACAATATTTTACTATGTTTTCATGCGTTTTATGATTGTTCATGGTTCAATAGGTTAAGGAAGCAGTAAGTGATGAATGTACTAAATAAATGTTATCTATCTATTACATTTATTCCAAATTGAAATCAGAAACATGATAAATACCCTAGAACTGTAATAAAGATGCTGAAATGAATAATATATGCCATATTATATGAGGGGTAAGAGAAGCAGGCAGCCCGCCACCATAAAAGATGTTTACATCAGGGTAAACATGCCTAAATCACTCTTGTTATAAGAACAAATGCAAAAATAGCATTTATTATTTTTAGAATAATAATAATTTATAATAATTGATCTGGAACACTTTAAATGTCATCAGTATTTGGTAGCTGACATTTAGAGCACTCCACAGCAATTATTATTAATTATTATTATTACAGTGGACCCCCGAGTTTCGTAAAAACTTCACTCCTGAAGTCTGCTAAAGTTCCATTACCGAACGAATTTACTCCCTTAAGGAAAAATTTCACGTAGGTTAGTCTATTTCAGACCCCCAAAAATACACTTCCACAAGAACTTACAAAATTATACTTACATAATTGCACGATTTCCGGGGTATTCGTTAACCGAGGGTCCACTGTATTTATTATTATTAATATTAATATTATTATTATTATTTCCTTAGAATATATTGTAGGGAAATAATAATAATAATAATAATAATAATTAATAATAATTGCTGTGGAGTGCTCTAAATGTCAGCT
Organism: Cherax destructor; assembly: GCA_009830355.1. NCBI lineage: Eukaryota > Metazoa > Arthropoda > Malacostraca > Decapoda > Parastacidae > Cherax > Cherax destructor. The sequence continues at coordinate 21,072 of WNWK01031379.1, forward strand.
ACCAAATACTGATAACATTTAAAGTGCTCCAGATCAATTATTATAAATTATTATTATTCTAAAAACAATAAGTGCTATTTTTGCATTTGTTCCTACGACAAGAGTGATTTAGGCATGTTTACCCTGATGTAAACATCTTTTATGTTGGCGGTCTGCCTGCTTCTCTTACCCCTCATATAATATGGCATATATTATTCATTTCAGCATCTTTATTACAGTTCTAGGGTATTTATCATGTTTCTGATATCAATTTGGAATAAATGTAATAGATAGATAACCTTTATTACTAATATTAGTGTAATTACACAACATTTTATTAGCGCTAAGGCTAACATCCATCACCTATGACGACTCGCCAGACACTGACTTACTGCTAGCCTCTCCTCCCTACAATAGCTCCTCCCACTTCGTAACAATGTTAGATGGTGAATTTAATGTATTTTTCTGTAAGCTTAACTCGCTGTATGTGTATTTTACTTTTTTATTGTTTTCTGTAATATATGAGTTATGCAAGGTCTTCGCGCTGCCGCCGTCGAGAGAGGTCGTCGTCTGCGCTCCTGCTCTGAACACTGATTCCCAAGCTGTTTTTGGGTTATCCTGAGTAATTCTTGACCAGAGCTGAGAGGAAAACTTGCTTGCTGTCACTTCAAGCCCCATCCCTTCAAGAGGGTAAGGCGGTGATAAGCTTGCTTGTTCCCCCCTCTCCTCCCATCCCCCCATCCTCCAACATCCTTACCCCACCTGAACATTTACACTGGCCCATACACACACACTTTTTACACTGCTATCCTTCTGACTTTCCTATCTTCTTCTTTTTCTGCAACTTCGCCTTTGGCGAGTTAACACAAGACATTTTGACCATCCGGTAGCCCGTGTGGTTTTTTAAAATCCGGTCGATCTTTGTCTTGGGCCCTGTCCCCCTCACTGCTCGAGGGTAGGCTGTCGTTAGGGGGCTGACCTTCATAAGTCAGCTGACTTAGGATGTCTAGGTCTCACTCGCAGGAAAGTTTTACTTTTTTTTAAGGTAATGTTGATGTGTCTGATGTACCTTCCCAGGCATCATGACACTCATACGAGTAAGGATACGGGTTCCAGACAACCTGAAATCTAATCGGGAAATTCTGCAATGTATTTGCTCCAATTCCACGGTTGCACCGGTTGATCTTTTTAAGACTAGCTCTGGTGCAATTCTGCTCCTCTTCTGAGGAAGAATTACTTCAATTACTTAAACCTGATGTTCTTGAGAAATTACAGACTCTGGGAGTTATCCCCATTCCTCCTGAGAGTTATCAGGCTCAAAGGACTGTCTTTGTTGCAAGGATAAGTAGTTTTTTGCGGGACTGCTCTCCAGAACAACTTATTGCAGACCTTAATAGCGATAACCCAGAAATTACAGTGCTTAAGGCATACAAATTTTCTCAGCCTGCCAGCAATCGCTTCTCACTTAAATTGATCCTGCAAACTCCAGATGAAGCCAAATTCTTGTGTCAACATGGATTTAAATACTCTGGTACCAGATGCCCTCCTGATCAAATATCTCTGGGGAGATATGTCCATGTTATGCAATGTTTTAAATGCTATGAGTTTGGACATACTTCAAATAAATGTAGCAAACAAACACCTGTTTGCAGTATATGCTCTGGTGAGCATCTTTTCAAAGTTTGTGATAATAAAAA
>WNWK01031380.1:0-22747 GCA_009830355.1 Cherax destructor
TAAGGGCCGGGCTCATACCAGAGCCCAGATGAGTATAAGAATAAACTCAAAAATAGCTTACAGCCTGAGCATAATAACAAAACAGTCATGATATCTCACGCTGTGACAGTGTGATAACTCGCACACCAAGATAATATCCGCATAGTCACACTACTCAAAAGGAAAATAGGCATGCTGTTACTTAACTCCCTCAAAGCCCGTACAATTGTTAACATTATTTGTAAACTTTATGGTGAACGTTTCCACAAAACCAATACCTTACGTTATTTACAACAATGCAGAAACCTGCATAACATCCCCGCCACCTGACACAGGTCTCACTCATCTAGTTGTATCCAATATCATGCGGACAGTCAAAATGAAACAAAAATAAATTTACCCTAAGGTTTGGGGTAACAGGAATAAACAACACAATGAGCAGTGCTAATCCACAGACTCGTGAGACTCGTTTACCATAAAAGTGATGAAGTTTTATGCCAAATGAGCCCACAGTCATGCTTTATAGGGAAACTTAAACTATGAAAATGCACCATCACACCATAGTGTTGGTCATGCACCTGCCATGATACATTTTACCTATACATCGTACAACCTTATATGCTAACAAATGAGTTACCTCTGAACATAAGTGAAACTTGAGAAACTATTTCTTTAAGTAACATTAGTGTCCAGTACCACAAATATCTGCTTACAATGTGTACCAGTAATGGTGCAAAAGTAGGCACAAGATATAAGTGACATATATAGGTAGTAGGTTGGTAGACAGGAACCACCCAGGGAGGTACTACCGTGGTAACAGATGAGTGTGAAACATAAGCCTGTAATTGTTTTGCATGATGGTAGGATTGCTGGTCTCTTTTTCTGTCTCATAAACATGCAAGGTTGCAGGTATGTCATGCTACTTCTACTTACAATTAGGTCACACTGCACATGCATGTACAAGCATATGTATACTAACCCCTTTGGGTTTTTTCTTCTATGTTTCTTCCTAGTTCTTGTTCTTGTTTAATTCTGCTTGTCTCCATGGGAAGTAGAACAGAATTCTTCCTCCTTAAGTTTATGTCGTAAGAAGCGACTAAATGCCGGAGCAATGGCTAGTAACCCCTTCTCCTGTATAAATTACTAAAAGAAGATGAGAAAACTTTATAAAATTGGATGTTTGAATGTGCGTGGATGTAGTGCAGATGATAAGAAAGATGATTGCTAATGTTATTAATGAAAAAAGTTGGATGTCCTGGCCCTAAGCGAAACAAGGCTGAAAGGGGTAGGCGAGTTTCAGTGGGGGAAAATAAGTGGGATTAAGTCAGGAGTATCTGAGAGAGTTAGAGCTAAGGAAGGGGTAGCAATAATGTTGAAGGATCAGTTATGGAGAGAGAAGAGGGAACATTTTTTTTTTTAACACATCGGCCGATTCCCACCAAGGCAGGGAGGCCCGAAAAAGAAAAACTTTCATCATCATTCACTCCATCACTGTCTTGCCAGAGGGGTGCTTTACACTACAGTTATAAAACTGCAACATTAACACCCCTCCTTCAGAGTGCAGACACTGTACTTCCCATCTCCAGGACTCAAGTCCGGCCTGCCGGTTTCCGAATCCCTTCATAAATGTTACTTTGCTCACACTCCAACAGCACATCAAGTATTAAAAACCATTTGTCTCCATTCACTCCTATCAAATACGCTCACACATGCTTGCTGGAAGTCCAAGCCCCTCGCATACAAAACCTCCTTTACCCCCTCCCTCCAACCTTTCCTAGGCCGATCCCAACCCGCCTTCCCTCCACTACAGATTTATACACTCTCGAAGTCATTCTGTCTCGTTCCATTCTCTCTATATCCGAACCACCTCAACAACCCCTTCTCAGCTCTCTGGATAATAGTTTGGGTAATCCCGCACCTCCTCCTAATTTCCAAACTCCAAATTCTCTGCATTATATTCACACCACACATTGACCTCAGACAAGACATCTCCACTGCCTCCAGCATTCTCCTCATTGCAACATTCATCACCCATGCGTCACACCCATATAAGAGTGTTGGTATAACTATACTCTCATACATTCCACTCTTTACTTCCATGGACAAAGTTCTTTGTCTCCACAGACTCCGAAGTGCTCCACTCACCCTTTTCCCCTCATCAATTCTATGATTCACCTCATCCTTCATAGACCCATCTGCTGACATGTCCACTCCCAAATATCTGAATACATTCACCTCCTCCATGCTCTCTCCCTCCAATCTGATATCCAATCTTTCGTCACCTAATCTTTTTGTTATCCTCATCACCTTACTCTTTCCTATATTCACTTTCAATTTTCTTCTTTTACACACCCTACCAAATTCATCCACCAACCTCTGCAACTTCTCTTCAGAATCTCCCAAAAGCACAGTGTCATCAGGAAAAAGCAACTGTGACAACTCCCACTTTGTATTTGATTCTTTATCTTTTAACCCCACACCTCTTGCCAAGACCCTCGCATTCACTTCTCTTACAACCCCATCTATAAATATATTGAACAACCACAGTGACATCACACATCCTTGTCTAAGGCCCATTTTACTGGAAATAGTTCCCTCCCTCCTACACATTCAAACCTGAGCCTCACTATCCTCATAAAAACTCTTCACTGCTTTCAGTAACCTACCTCCTATTCCATACACCTGCAACATCTGCCACATTGCCCCCCTATCCACCCTATCATACGCCTTTTCCAAATCCATAAATGCCACAAAAACCTCTTTACCCTTATCCAAATACTGTTCAGCTATATGTTTCACTGTAAACACTTGGTCTACACACCCTACCTTTCCTAAAGCCCCCTTGTTCATCTGCTATCCTGCTTCCTGTCTTACTCTTAATTCTTTCAATAATAACTATACCATACACTTTACCAGGTACACTCAGCAGACTTATTCCCCTATAATTTTTGCACTCTCTTTTGTCCCCTTTGCCTTTATACAAAGGAACAATACACGCTCTCTGCCAATCCCTAGGTACCTTACCCTCTTCCATACATTTATTAAATAATAGCACCAACCACTCCAAAACTATATCCCCACCTGCTTTTAACATTTCTATCTTTATCCCATCAATCCCAGCTGCCTTACCCCCTTTCATTCTACCCACTGCCTCACGAACTTCCCCCACACTCACAACTGGCTCTTCCACACTCGTTCAAGATATTATTCCTCCTTGCCCTATACACATAAATCTATAAATTCAAGGATTATGTGGATTAAAATAAGGGTCGGAAGTGAAAAGTGGGTCATAATAAGAGTGTATGCACCTGGAGAAGAGAGGAGTGTAAAGAACAGAGAGACATTTTTTGAGATGTTAAGCGAATGTGTAGGAAGTTTTGAACCAAGTGAGAGAATAATCGTTGTAGGAGACCTAAATGCTAAAGTAGAAGCGTTTAGTGAGGGTGTGGTTTACCTGGAGTTTACCTGGAGAGAGTTCCGGGGGTCAACTCCCCCGCGGCCTGTCTGTGACCAGGCCTCATGGTGAATCAGAGCCTGATAAACCAGGCTGTTACTGCTGGCCGCACGCAGGCCGACGTACGAACCACAGCCCGGCTGGTCAGGCACTGACTTTAGGTTCCTGTCCAGTGCCTGCTTGAAGACAGCCAGGGGTCTATTGGTAATCCCCCTTAAGTACGCTGGGAGGTAGTTGAACAGTCTTGGGCCCCTGACACTTATTGTGTTGTCTCTCAACGTGCTAGTGGCACCCCTGCTTTTCGTTGGTGGGATGTGGCATCTTCTGCCGAGTCTTTTGCTTTCGAAGTCAGTGACTCTCGTGGGCAAGTTTGGTACTAATCCCTCTAGGATTTTCCAAGTGTATAATAATGTATGTGTTAGGTAAGTTTGAGGTATCAGGTGTAAATGATAATGGGAAGCATTTGATTGAACTTTGTATAGAAAGGGGTTTGGTTATAGGTAACACATATTTTAAGAAAAAGAGGATAAATAAGTATACAAGATATGATGTAGGGCGAAATGACAGTAGTTTTTTTGGACTACATATTGGTAGATAAAAGTTTGTTGAGTAGACTTCAGGATGTACATGTTTATAGAGGGTCCACAGATATATCAGATCACTTTTCAGTTGTAGCTACAGTGAGAGTAAAAGGTAGATGGGATACAAGGAGAATGGAAACAGCAAGTACAAGAGAAGTGAAGATTTATAAACTAAAGGAGGAGGCAGATTGGGTAAGATATAAACAACTGTTGGAGGACAGATGGGCTAGTGAGAGTATAGGCAATGGGGTAGAAGAGGTATGGGGTAAGTTTAAAAATTTAGCATTAAAGTGTTCAGCAGAAGTTTGTGGTTATAGGAAAGTGGGTGCGGGAGGGAAGAAGAGTGATTGGTGGAATAATGATGTAAAGATAGTAGTAAGAGAAAAAGTTAGCATATGAGAGTTTTTACAAAATAGAAGTGATGAAAGGACGGAGGAGTATATGGAGAGAAAAAAGAGTGGTCAAGCAATGTAAAAGAGAGCAAATGAGAGGATGGGTGAGATGTTATCAACAAATTTTGTTGAAAATAAGAAAAAGTTTTGGAGTGAGATTAATAACTTGAGAAAGCCTAGGGAAAGAATGAATTTGTCAGTTAAAAATAGGAGAGGAGAGTTATTAAATGGAGAGCTAGAGGTATCGGGAAGATGAAGGGAATATTTTGAGGAATTGTTAAATGTTGATGAAGATAGGTAAGCTGTGATTTCGTGTATAGGGCAAGAAGGAATAACATCTTATAGGAGTGAGGAAGAGCCAGTTGTGAGTGTGGGGGAAGTTCGTGAGGCAGTGGGTAGAATGAAAGGAGGTAAAGCAGCTGGGGTTGATGGGATAAAGATAGAAATGTTAAAGGCAGGTGGGGATATAGTTTTGGTGTGGTTAGTGTTTTTATTTAATAAATGTATGGAAGAGGGTAAAGTACCTAGGGATTGGCAGAGAGCATGCATAGTTCCTTTGTTTAAAGGCAAAGGGGACAACAGAGTGTAAAAATTGGATGAGTTTGGTAGGGTATGCAAAAGAAGGAAATTTAAAGGGAATATAGGGAAGAGTAAGGTGATGAGGATAACAAAAAAATTAGATAACGGAAGATTGGATATAAGATTGGAAGGAGAGAGTATGGAGGAAGTGAATGTGTTCAGTTATTCGGGAGTGGATGTGTCAGCAGATGGGTCTATGAAGGATGAGGTGTATCATAGAATTAACGAGGGAAAAAAGGTGAGTGGTGCACTAAGGAGCTTGTGGAGACAGAGAACTTTATCCATGAAAACAAAGAGGGTATGAGAGTATAGGTATACTAACACTCTTGTATGGGTGTGAGACATGTGTTGTGAATGTTGCAACAAGGAGAAGGCTGGAGGCAGTGGAGATGTCATGTCTGATGTCAATGTGTAGTGTGAATATAATGCAGAGAATCCGTAGTTTGGAGATTAGGAGGAGGTGTGGGATTACCAAAACTATTGTCTAGAGGGCTGAGGAGGGGTTATTGAGATGGTTTGGACATGTAGAGAGAATGGAACAACATAGAATTACTTCGAGAGTGTATAAATCTGAAGTGGAGGGAAGGCGGGGTAGGGGTCGGTCTAGAACTGGTTGGAGGAAGGGATAAAGGAGGTTTTGTGTGCGAGGGGCTTGGACTTCCAGCAAGCGTGCGTGAGCATGTTAGATAGGAGCGAATGGAGACAAATGGGTTTTAGGACTTGACGTGCTGTTGGAGTGTAAGCAAGGTAACATTTACGAAGGGTTTCTGGGAAATCCGGCAGGCCAGACTTGATTCTTGGAGGTGGGAAGTACAGTGCCGGCACTCTGAAGGAGGGGTGTTAATGTTACAGTTTTGTAGCTGTTGTGAAAACACGCCTCTGGCAAAACAGTGCTGATGTGAGGTGGGCCAAAGCATCATGGGCTCGAACCCTGGTTATTGCAGTGTAGTTATTGATCAATACCTCTCTTTCGTGGTTACAATAATATATATATACGGCTTGTTGAGCTAGTACATCAAACAGGAGGAGGATGAAATTAGCTTAGAGACGTCCATTGTAATAATAATAATAATAATAATAATAATAATAATAATAAGAGTATTATCATAATAATTGTTTATAAATACAAACAAGATGACGAATTATGCATATCCTTCAAGACTAAGGTACTGAACACCGACTTCTAGGCTGAGGGACTGATTACCTCATCTTCCACTGCAAGACAGAGACTGAGTCCCCTCTACTGCTCTATGACTCTTTCGTGTTTGTCGCTTAGTTTGTATTGTATTGAAAAAAAGGCGCTGGTTGGGAAATGTCTTGATATGAAGATACCCAAGTCTTGTACACACCACCGTATTTCCTTGGGTAGCGAGTACAACATTCAGTTCTACTGGATGCGCTACTCTTAAGGATTGTGTGGTTCAGAGGAATAGAGCATCATGTATTTTTGCTCATCATGAGGTGGGCCAAAGCATCATGGGTTCGAACCCTGGATAGTGAAGTGTAGTTATTGATATATACATATATATATATATATATATATATATATATATATATATATATATATATATATATATATATATATATATATATATATATATATATATATATATATATATATATATATATATATAACAGAACAACCAATGTTAAAATAATTAAAAGAATACTGAACTTCCAAGCGCCTTCTTGATTTCTCATTTTATTAAGGAAGTATAAAAATAAAAGATTAGCAGAAAGTCATATAAGGGTGAGATTACACTTGATGGCCAACACACAAAACCTGAATATTTTATGATGTTTGCGGGTGAGGTGGTCAAGAATCTGTCAAACACAGCTTATATTCTGTCCAAGCTTTAAGATTTTAACTTGACGAATATATCTTAAATTCAGCCCAAATTTTATTAATTATAATTATGTTCAATTTCTTATAATCCTGAACCAATATTCATATTAATTTCAAAACTATTTTTTATGAAACTTTATTCTATTTCTCTCAACCTTAGTTCAAGACTTTTCCCAGTTTGACTGTAATGAACTTTATCACATTTCTTACAAGGAATCTTATAGCCATTGCCGTCAGGGTTTTTATAAGGGGGGAGGGAAATTTTTAATCAAAGGTTTTACTACATAAAGATTTTTAAATACAACTTTGATATTAAAAAAAGAAGGTAACTCAAGAAAGTTTTCTTGGTAAGGGTGAACCAACATATTTTTGAGTTGAATAAGGTTGTTTTGCCTTTTTTGAATTGTAAAAAGAATTTCTAACAATTTTAAAAGATTTATCAATTAAATGTTTTGGGTATTTTAGATCATTAGCACACACACACACGCACACACACACATACACACACACACAGGAGAAAGCAAGACTAAGTGATATGTCAGAGTACTAGAGGGTGTATCTCGACCGCGACAGAACACGGAAAGAAAGACAGAAACTGACAAAGAGGGTTCAAAGACAAAAGGAGGAAAGAGAGATGGACAGGAAAACCCAGACTCAGGAGGAAGCTCAAATACAATCACCTACACCCCCCAACCTGGACAACCCCAATGCAACCAAACATTTTAACCCAAAACACACGTGCCATACCCAATGCTCCCACCCACCTCCTCCCAAACTCCACCTTCACACCAACCATCCATAGTTCCTCATCAGGTCTCCCACTTTCCCAATCCCAATGTACCCCCCAGACGTTGAAGGTTTGGTATACAAATAAATGTGAGGAGTGGCATGAAAGAATAAAGGATACATCCCCAGACATAATAGCACTCACAGAAACGAAACTCACCAGGATGATAACAGATGCAATCTTTCCACCGGGATATCAAATCCTCAGGAAAGATAGAGGGAGCAGAAGGGGAAGAGGAGTTGCACTGTTCATTAAAAACCGGTGGGGATTTGAGGAAGTGGAAGGAATCTATGGAATGGGCGAAAGGGACTACATAGTAGGAACAATCCAGTCTGAGGGCCATAAGGTGGTAATTGCTGTAATGTACAACCTGCCACAGAACTGCAGGAGGCCAAGAGAAGAATACGACGAGAGCAACAGAGCAATGGTAGACACACTAGCCGAGGTGGCCAGAAGAGTTCACATGGGGAGAGCAAAGTTACTAGTTATGGGTGATTTCAATCACAAGGAGATTTATTTGGAAAACCTGTATCCCCATGAGGGTCCTGAATCATGGAGAGCAAGATGATGGATGTGGTACTGGAAAACGTCATGCATCAACATGTTAGAGACACTACCAGAGAGAGAGGTGAGGATGACCTAGTATTCACCTTGAGTTGTTCGGACATCGAGGATATCACGTATGGAAGGCCCCTTGGAGCTAGTGATCATTTGGTTATGTGTTTTGATTATATAGTTGAGCTACAAGTGGAGAGGGGAGCAGGAATAGGAAGGGAAAAACGAAACTACAAAGGGAGGGGGGGGACTATAGATGCATTCGGAACTTCCTACAAGACGTTCAGTGGGAGAAAGAATTGGCAGGAAAACCAGTAAAAGAAATGATGGAATATGTGACAACAAAATGCAAAGAGGCAGAAGAGAGGTTTATTCCCAAGGGAAACAGAAGTATTGGGAAGACCAGAACGAGTCCTTGGTTGATCCAAAGGTGTAGGGAGGAAAAAACTAAGTGCACTAGAGAATGGAAAATGTACAGAAGACAAAGGTCCCAGGAAAATAAAGAGATTAGCCGAAGAGCCAGAAACAAATATGCACAGGTAAGAAGGGAGGCTCAGCGACAATACGAAAATGATAGCATCAAAATTCAAGTCTGACCCGAAGCTGTTGTATAGCCACATCAGGAGGAAAACAACAGTCAAGGACCAGGTAATCAGGCTGAGGAAGGAAGGTGGGGAGTTCACAAGAAACGATCAAGAAGTATGTGAGGAGCTCAACATGAGATTTAAAGAATTTACAGAGGAGAGAGGAAGGACTCCAGGAATTCAGAATAGGGAGGTATACCAACAAGTGCTGGATGAAATACACACAACCGAGGAGGAGGTGAAGAAGCTGCTATGTGAACTCGATTCCTCAAAAGCGGTGGGACCTGACAACATTTCTCCGTGGGTCCTTAGAGAGGGAGCAGAGATGTTGAGTGTGCCACAACAAAAATCTTCAACACATCCATTGAAACTGGGCAACTACCGGAGGAGTGGAAGAGGGCAAACGTAGTCCCAATTTTTAAGAAAGGAGACAGACACGAGGCATTAAACTACATACCTGTGTCACTGACGTATATAGTGTGCAAAGTCATGGAGAAGATCATCAGGAGGAGAGTGGTGGAGCACCTAGAAAGACAAGCTTATAAACGACAACCAGCACGGTTTCAGGGAAGGAAAATCCTGTGTCACAAAACTACTGCAGTTTTAGGTCAAGGTAACAGAAGTAAGACACGAGAGAGAGGGGTGGATAGACTGCATTTTATTGGACTGCAAGAAGGCGTTCGACACAGTTTCATACAAGAGGTTAATGCAAAAGCTAGAGGATCAGGCACACGTAACAGGAAAGGCACTGCAATGGATCAGATAATATCTGACAGGGAGGCAACAACTAGTCATGGTACGTGACGAGGTGTCAGAGTGGGCACCTGTGACGAGCAGGGTCCCACAGGGGTCAGTCCTAGGACCAGTGCTATTTTTAGTATATGTGAATGACATGACGGAAGGGGTCCCTTTTCGCATATGATGTGAAGTTAATGAGGCGAATTATTGCGCCCCCAGAATTGGGCCTCAATGTATATAATGTATATTTCCATTTTCTATAATTTTATATTTCTGATATTCTCGATAATAGCTAAATCGTTAATATCGTGCTTTATACTATTATTGGCCTATTATTTTACTTATTTGACCTATTTAACTTAGCTATATTTATTAGGTAGGATGTAATATTTTATATTGTGTTGGAGTGTGTCGTAACTGCCTTGGAGTTGGCAAACTACTGTTATACTGCCGGCGTCTAGTTGCTGGGAGGAGTCAGTCGTTGAACACACCTGAGCTGGGTGGTTGTTCCTCTTCCCTCTCTCTCTCTGGCCTGTTGACCCTCGTCGACTCAACACCTCACTCCTATTTCTACTTGTTTTCTCGACGTTAGACTCTGTTGGGTAGAGTATGCATTCGTTGGTGAGGCGAATCATAATTCTCAGAACTCTGTGTAACTCTGTTCACAGAGAATAGACTAGACAGTGAATTTTCGACGTTGTTCTGGGTTGTGTGTCACATTGACACTCTGATAAAACTCAGGTCTCAAGCTCTAGCTCTGGACCTAATTCGATAAGGCATCTGTGCACCGCCACAGTTTGGGATTGTTTATGCTGAACCTAGCTTCAGTAGAAAGGGAGTTTTGTGACTGTTTTTGAGGATCTACTGATGGTCCCCAGTTAGGGTCGATTTTCTATCTCCTTGTTCCTGACGCTGTGTTGCTGTTGCCTGTTATATTGCTGTTCTGCGAATTGGTCATTTTACTGGACAAGCAAGCTGTTCTGATTGTCAGTTTGTTAGAGCAGCTAGCTTAAGAGTTGTTCTGCCGTACACTGGTTGAGTCGAGTCTTAGAGTTACCGGGAGCACACTCATACACACATTTATTCTTATTTGTATATATTATTGTAATTACTGACGTTGTACCTGATGGTACTTCTGAGTCATTTATATATATGTGCCCTCAGCACAGACTTATTGTATATGAGAGCAGTGTAGGAGCTACCCTCCTAATTAACCTCCTAATTGATATCTTAATTAATATCTTTATATTTTATTTACTTTGCTACCCTAGATTTACTCACTTTGATAATAAATCTTTTAAATATATTTCGTTGGTTAGTACCCTATCAGTTGCAATCCTCTTAAGCTATATAATATGTCGGATAACTGAACCAGGATACTGACTTTGTTGCAAAAGCCCAGTAACAGGCTGGATGCTAGAAGGGCTATCCTTTCTAGTGTTCACTGGAGATGTCTATTACTAATAGATATCGTGTCATTTTGTAACAAGAATTAAATCAGATGAGGATCAGGCAGGACTACATAGAAACTTGGACAGGCTTGACACGTGGTCAAGCAACTGGCTTCTCGAATTTAACCACGCCAATTGCAAAGTCATGAAGATCGGCGAAGGGCAAAGAAGACCGCAGACAGAATATAAGCTAGGTGGCCGAAGACTGCACTCCTCGCTCAAGGAGAAAGATCTTGGGGTGAGTATAACACCAAGCACGTCTCCGGAAGCACACATCAACCAGATAACTGCTGCAGCATACGGGCGACTGGCAAACCTGAGAATAGCGTTCCGATAACTTAGTAAGGAATCATTCAAGACACTGTACACCGTGTACGTCAGACCCATACTAGAGTATGCAGCGCCAGTTTGGAACCCACACGTCAAGAAATTAGAGAAAGTGCAAAGGTTTGCGACAAGGCTAGTTCCATAGCTAAGGAGAATGTCCTACAAAGACAGGTTAAGGGAAATCGGCCTGACAACACTGGAGGACAGGAGGGTTAGGGGAGACATGATAACGACATACACAATACTGCGGGGAATATACAAGGTGGATAGAGACAGGATGTTCCAGAGAGGGGAGACAGAAACAAGGGGTCACAATTGGAAGCTGAAGACTCAGATGAGTCAAAGGGATGTTAGGAAGTATTTATTCAGCCATAGAGTTGTCAGGAAGTGGAATAGTCTAGCATGTGATGTAGTGGAGGCAGGAACCATACACAGCCTAAAAACAAGGCATGATAAAGCTCATGGAGCAAGGAGAGAAGGGACCCAGTAGCAATCAGTGAAGAGGCGGGGCCAGGAGCTGAGTCTCGACCCCTGCAGCCACAATTAGGTGAGTACAATTAGTTGAGTATACAGTACTTATTTACTTGATTCCTTTTAAAGCTGGTCAGACTTACTTAAAGAAAATATCGGACTGATATTTTTTGGGGAAGAAATTATCCTAATTTCTGAGTGTCTCATCCGATAACCTTTTACTAAGAATATTAAAGTGTTGGTCTATTTTAAGATATTGGACAACAATACTTTTTCAGTTTAGATTCGAGCAAGTGTTTCTTAATGGAAGGTTTAAGTTTTATTTGGTTTCTCTATGTGCTCATTTGCCATTTTACTGAAAAAAAATATTAGTTTCTAAATGATGACTTATAAATACCTCTTCTGATTCCCTTCAACATTAATATTTAACCACATTGCAAACCTATACTGCACTCTGCTATTCCAGTCACGTCCTCTGAGGAACTAGAGTTATGCAATATAATGACACTTTTCTCATACCTCACAGTGACCAACACATATATAGTTATTATTTTAGTGTATCCTGGAAGAGCGGTCCTACTAATTACCGAGAACAACCGAGATGAAACCGAGAACAACCGGGAACAAGCTCGGATTTACCGAGAACAACCGGAACAAAGTTGGATTTACAGAGAACAAGTTAAATTTACCGAGATGAACCAAGAACAAGTCAGATTTACCGAGAACAAGCTTCGATTTACCGAGAACAAGTCACATTGTACAAAGCATAAAGTCAGGTACGGTACAGGTGTTAGAAGCAGCACACACACACACACACAGGAAGGGAGGGAGGCCCAGAAACAGTACGAAAACGACATAGCATCGAAAGTTAAGTCCGACCCGAAGCTGATGTACAGTCACACCAGAAGGAAGACAACAGTTAAAGACCAGGTGATAAGGCTGAGGAGAGAAGATGGGGAACTCACAAGTAACGATCAAGAGGTATGGGAGGAGCTCTACTTGAGGTTTAAGGAAGTATTCACAGTGGAGGAAGGAAGGCAGCTGGGTAGACAGAATGGGGTGCATCACCAACAAGGGATGTATCAAGTGCTAGAGGGCATACACACAACTGAGGAGGAGGTGAAACAGTTACTCAGTGACCTTGATACCTCAAAGGCGATGGGTCCGGACAATATCTCCCCGTGGGTTCTTCGGGAAGGAGCTGAGGTACTGAGTGTGCCAGTTACCATAATATTCAACACATCCCTTGAAAATGGGCAGATACCTGAGGAATGGAAGAAGGTCAACGTAGTCCTTATCTTTAAAAAAGGAGACAGAAAAGAGGCACTAAACTATAGACCGGTGTCACTTACATGTATAGTGTGCAAAGTCCTGGAGAAAATCATCAGGAAAAGAATGGTGGAGCACCTCGAGCTGAACAGGATAATAAACACCAGACAGCACGGATTCCGGGAAGGCAAATCCTGTGTAACAAACCTCCTAGAGTTCTATGATAAAGTAACAGAGGTAAGGCAAGAGAGAGAAGGGTGGGTTGATTGCATTTTCCTGGACTGCAGGAAGGCCTTCGACACAGTTCCTCACATGAGATTAGTAAAGAAGTTGGAAGAAAGAGCATGTATAACAGGAAGGGCACTGGAATGGATCAAGGAATACCTCACAGGGAGGCAACAACGGGTCATGGTGCATGATGAGGTATCACAGTGGGCGCCTGTGACGAGCGGCGTACCGCAGGGGTCAGTCCTAGGACCAGTGTTATTCTTGGTATATGTAAACGACATGACGGATGGGATAGACTCAGAAGTGTCTCTGTTCGCAGATGATGTGAAATTAATGAGGAGAATCACATCGGAAGAGGACCAAGCAGGACTTCAAACAGACCTGGACAAGCTTGACATCTGGTCTAGCAACTGGCTTCTCGAATTCAATCCCACCAAATGCAAAGTCATGAAGATCGGAGAAGGGCAAAGAAGACCGCTGACAGAGTACAGGCTAGGCGGACAAAGGCTACAAACCTCGGAAAAGGAGAAAGACCTTGGGGTGAGTATAACGCCAAGCACGTCTCCGGAGGCACACATCAACCAGATAACTGCGGCAGCATATGGACGACTGGCAAACCTAAGATTAGCGTTCCGTTACCTTAACAAGGAATCGTTCAAGACACTGTACACCGTATACGTCAGGCCCATACTAGAATATGCAGCCCCAGTCTGGAACCCACACCTGGTCAAGCACGTAAAGAAAGTAGAGAAAGTGCAAAGGTTTGCGACAAGGTTAGTTCCACAACTCAGGGGTCTGTCCTATGAAGAAAGGTTGAGGGAAATAGGACTAACAACACTGGAGGAAAGAAGGGTCAGAGGAGACATGATAACGACATACAAAATACTGCGGGGAATCGACAAGGTAGACAGTGACAGGATGTTCCAGAGAGAGAACACAGAAACAAGGGGACACAACTGGAAGGTGAAGACTCAGATGAGTCAAAGGGATGTTAGGAAGCATTTCTTCAGCCACAGAGTAGTCAGGAAGTAGAATAGTCTAGAGAAAGATATAGTGGAGGCAGGAACCATACATAGTTTTAAGACGAGGTATGATAAAGCTCATGGAGCAGGGAGAGCAGAGACCCAGTAGCGGACAGCGAAGAGTCGGGGCTAGGAGCTGAGTCTCGACCCCTGCAACCACAATTAGGTGAGTAAACACACACACACACACACACACACACACACACACATATCACTAGTAATTCCCTCAACAAAGTCATTGATATATATATATATATATATATATATATATATATATATATATATATCAATGACTTTGTTGAGGGAATTACTAGTGATATGAGCAAATTAGTCGATGACACGAAGATAGGTAGGATAATTGATTCAAACGAAGATGTCAGGGAACTTCAGGAGGATTTACACAAACTCAATTCCTGGTCAGAAAAGTGCAGATGCAGTTCATTGTAGATAAATGCAAGGTTCTGACGCTCGGAAGTGTCCATATAAGTTAAATAACGTATAAGTTAAATAACGTAGAACTTAGCAATACAGACTGCGAAATGGACTTGGGGGTTATGGTAAGCAGCAACCTTAAACCAAAACAGCAATGCATAAGCGAACGTAATAAGGCAAACAAATTACAGGGATTTATATCTAGAAGAGTAAGCAACAGATGTCCAACGGTTATATTACAACTTTATACATCAGTAGTAAGGCTTCACCTAGATTATGCAGCTCAGTTCTGGTCTCCATATTACAGAATGTATATAAATTCGTTAGAAAACATTCAACGTAGAATGACTAAATTAATACATAGCATTAGAAATCTTTCGTATGAAGAAAGATTGAAGACCCTTAAACTACATTCACTTGTAAGACGAAGAATGAAGGGAGACATGATTGAAGTGTATAAGTGGATGATGGGTATTAACAAAGGGGATATAAATAAGGTCTTGAAGATATCTCTCCAAGAGAGAACCCGCAATAATGGATTCAAATTAGATAAGTATAGATTTAGAAAGGATATAGAAAAGTATTGATTTGAAAATAGGGTAGCTGATGAGTGGAACAGTCTGCCTAGTAGGATTATCGAAGCTAAAATCTTCGGTAGTTTCAAATTTAGGTTGGATAAATACATGAGTGAGAGGGGTTGGATTTGAGTGGGACTTGTATGAGAGTAAATAGAATTATCAAAGCTTATTGCTTGGATAGCGTTTATTCTGTTAGAGGGTTGGATTTGTGAAGAACCTGCCTATTATGGGCCAACAGGCCTATTGCAGGTTTCCTTTTTTTCTTATGTTCTTATGTCCAATGAGATGTTTGCAAAAATACGACATGACATTGGTTGTTCTTGGTAAGTCTGACTTGTTCTTGGTTCATCTCGGTTGTTCTCGGTAAATCTGACTTGTTCTTGGTTCATCTCGGTTGTTATAGGTAAATCTGACTTGTTCTTGGTAAATCTAACTTGATAAATTAGACACATATGCAACACTTGGGTATCTTTATTAAGGAAACGTTTCGCCACACAGTGGCTTCATCAGTCCATAAAAACTTCTCCTGAGCTTCACGATTCTCCTTTGTATTGGACTGATGAAGCCACTGTGTGGCGAAACGTTTCCTCAATAAAGATACCCAAGTGTTGCATATGTTTCTAATTTATCAACTTGTCGGTTCTCTGAACCATTCATTTAAATCTAACTTGTTCTCGTTAAATCCGAGCTTGTTCCCGGTTGTTTTCGTTAAATCCGAGATTGTTCTCGGTTCATTTCGGTTACTCTCGGTAATTAGTAGGACCCACTTGTTCCCTGTTGTTCTCGGTTGCTCTCGGTTAATCCAAGCCTGTTCTCGGTTGTTCTCGGTTCATCTCGGTTGTTCTCGGTAATTAGTAGGACCCGGAAGAAGGCCCTTTCAGATGTTCATTCTTTTTTTTTTCCCCTCTATTTTTTTCAATTATATTCGCTCATAACTGAAACACGCATGGGTGTTTGTGGGAAACAATCAGGCTGCGGTACTAGGGATGAAATCAACAGATATTACCAGGATACCTCAGGGATATGTTTAAAATACAATCTTCACAGTTGCTAGTAAAGGCAAAGCAATTGCTCCCTTAAAGTTTACTATAAAAATAGTAGGAGTCTAAGAAATAAGATAGATGAGCTAAGATTACTTGCAAGTGCAGGTAATATAGATATTATTGCTATAACAGAGACCTGGTTTCTGAATACAACATACAGGGTTATAAACTATTCCACACTGATAGGGTCAACAGGAAGGGTGGTGAAGTGGCGATGTATGTCAGAGATAATTTAAATTGTTGTGTTAAACAAGATATAAGATTAGAAACATCAGACACAGAATCGGTTTGACTACACTTTCTAGAAGGTAGTGAAAAATTAATTTTGGGTGTGATTTATAGGAAACCAAACCTTGATAGGTAGTGAGGTAGGCTGCTATGGGACGAAATTCATAAAGTGTCTAGATATGAGAATGTTGTGTTAATGGGAAATTTTAAATTTAGACAAATTGATTGAAACAATGTGACAGGAAATCTCGAGTCTAGTGACTTTCTTGATACGGTTCAGGATTGCTTTTTAAAACAGTTTGTGACGAACCAATTAGATGAAACAATCTGCTTGACTTGGTTCTTTCCAACTATAATTCACTAGTTAATAATCTTGAGTTTAATGATGAGCTTGGGGAAAGCGATCACAAATCACTTAGTTTCAATATATCTTGGAATTACCCAGATAACTGCAATCAAGTCTCTGTCCCAGATTTCCGCTTGGCCGACTTTATGGGACAGAGAAATTATCTGGGTGGGCTAAATTGGGATGACCTGACTATGGGTCAGGTAGCTGGTGTTAGTTGACGTGTTTCAGAGCATAGTCATAGCTCCCCAGACAACTTTTGTTCCGAGTAGGGAAATTAGAACTAACAAAAATGATCCCAAATGGATAAACAATAGATTAAAACATCTCATTGGTCAAAAGAGAGGCACATATAGGCGTAACAAAAAAGGGGATGGGCACTTAGGAAATCAATATATTCAATTAAAGAGTGATATGAAAAAAAGGAATAAGTGAAGCAAAAAGGGATTATGAGGCTAACGTCGCAAGGGATTCGAAGACTAACCCAAAAGGGTTCTTTCAGGTATACAGAAGTAAGATTAGGGACAAGATAGGCCCACTTAAGAGTAACTCAGGTCAGATCACTGACAGTGATAAGTTAATGTGTGAGCTTTTCAATACCTACTTCCTATAAGTTTTCACTCAGGAAAATACTAGCGATATTCCAGAAATAATAAATTATGTAGAACAGGACAATAATAAAGTATGCACTATTGGGGTAACTAGTGACACGGTCCTCAGACAAAAAGAGAAATTAAAACCTAACAAATCCCTAGGCCCTGATGAACTGTTTGCGATCGTTTTAAAGGAATTTAAAGACGAACTTTGGATACCTCTGGCTAATCTTTTTAATATATCACTACAAACTGGCATAGTGCCAAACAAGTGGAAAATGGCAAATGTAATACCTATTTACAAGGCAGGTGACAGGTCCTTAGCTTCGAACTATAGACCAATAAGCCTTACCTCCATAGTTGGTAAATTTATGGAATCAATAATTGCCGAGGCAATTCTTAGCCATCTTGAAAGGCATAAATTGATTAATGAATCTCAACACGGTTTTACAAATGGACGTTCATGTCTTACGAATTTGCTAACTTTTTTCACTAAGGTGTTTGAGGAGGTAGATCATGGTAATGAATATGATATTGTGAATATGGACTTCAGTAAGGCTTTCGATAGAGTTCCACATCAGAGGCTACTGAGGAAATTTAAGGCACACGGAATAGAAGAAAAAAAAATCCTAGGTAGAGGCATGGTTGACAAATAGGCGGCAGAGAGTTTGCATAAATGGAGAGAAATCAGAATGGGGTCGTCACAAGCGGTGTTCCACAGGGGTCAGTTTTGGGCCCCCTGTTGTTCACAATTTACATAAACGACATAGATGAGGGAATAAATAGCGACATAAGCAAATTTACTGATGACACCAAAATAGGCCGTCCAGTTCATTTTAAGGAGGACATTAGAGCACTCCAGGATGATTTGAATAGACTGATGCAGTGGTCGCAGAAGTGGCAGAATCCTTGGCTTCATATCAAGAAGTATAAATAATAGAAGTCCTCAGGTTGTTCTTCAACTCTATGTATCTTTGGTTAGGCCTCATTTAGATTATGCTGCACAGTTCTGGTCAGCGTATTACAGAATTGATATAAATGCACTGGAAAACGTACAAAGTAGGATGACAGAGTTGATCCCATGTATCAGAAATCTTCCCTATTAGGATAGACTGAGGGCCCTGAATCTGCACTCTCTAGAAAAGCGTAGAATTAGGGAGGATATGATTGAGGTGTATAAATGGAAAACAAAAATTAATAAAGGGGATGTAAATAGTGTACTAAAAATATCTATCATAGGCAGGACTCGCAGCAATGGTTTTAAACTGGAGAAATTCAGATTCAGGAAGGATATAAGAAAGCAGTGGTTTGTTAATAGAGTTAAGGGTCTAACATAGGATATGTACATCTTTTCTCACGATTCTGACATTAACACTAGAGTTGGGGTTGTAGCCATCAACAGCTTTGAGAGCATTTAGCCTATCTTTGCATTTCTTATTTAGTTGTGGTATGGTGGATTTATTGAAGGGTACATCTACTCCAAGGTATCTGTAAGATTAACGTAGCTAATGTTTTCACCCTGCAAAAGGATGGGTGGGGGATGTCGTTTACCTGTCAATATCTTTGTTTAAGAGGATGATATGATGAGGCCTAATCGATTACAAATTGCTTGAACTTCGTTAAAAATGGTACTCATTTTCTTATGCCTTGTTGTATGGATCATGATGTCATCAGTACAGCTTATAGCTATATGCTTAGGTGAGGTAGTAGAGCATTTAGGACATAATTATTCAGAATATTAAAAAACATGGGACTGAGAACTCCTATCTGCGGTCTATCAAGGCTTCTAAAGCCTAGGTAGAGGACAGAGGATACTCTATTTAACAAATATCCTATTAACCAACAGAGTATGCTACCACCAATATTTATTTTGGCTAGATCATGTAGAATGACGGTTCTGTTTGAGATCCAAAGTTTTATGATCCCTTATCATTACATCTGCAGAAGCTATGTAATTACGACACCTTATAAATGGACACAGTCTGGGACAGCTGAAGTATGTCTCACCGTGACTGACCCAGAAGCACCTGAAGGCAGCCTCAACATCACATTCACAACTCTGTTGTTTTCAAGAGAACGGAAAGTAATCAATATTTTAAAAGACAACATTATCCAGATTCCAGCAGGTAAGTTGGCACATTGTCCTGCTTCCTTTAGCAAAATAAATTAATTATCCTGGTTCCAACAGGTGATATTGTTTGTTATTCACATTCCAAGTTAAAAGATGGCTTGTTTTTGATGTTCTGGCAGGTATGCAGGCGATTTATCCAGGGTTCAGTTGGTAAGTCCAGATTTCAGTATGTAAGATATCTTGTTAATTAGGTTCCAGGAAGTATAATGGTTAATTATTCAGGTTTCAGCAAGACATTTGGCACATAATCAATGTTCTCCCAGTAAAATAGCTCAGGTTCCAGCTTGGAATTTAAGTCATAATCCAAGTTTTAGCACGTAAGGTAAATCGAATAATTATCTTCCTCAAGCAAGCAAGTTGGCTCATTATCCAGGTTCCAGCAGGTAAGTTGGCACATTATCCAGGTTCCAGCAGATACATTAGCTCATCCAGGATCCAGCAGGTACAATTGCTCATCCAGGTTCCAGCAGGTGCATTGGCTCATCCATGTTCCAGCAGGTAAGGTGGCTTATCGTCTAGGTTACAGCAAGTAGGATAGCTCATTATGTTTGATTTAGCATGTACGTTGATCATTATCCAGGCTCCAAAATATGAAGATCTCCAGCATGGAGATACTATGAGGTTGATTCCCTGTTTTCGTTTCAGTTGGTTTTTGTTTCATCATTCACATGTCAACCTCTTAGCTAACTTGTCATTTAAATTTAAACTTGTTGGCCATTTATAGTCTAGGTAAAAGAAGTTTAATTGATTCACGCCCCAGGTACCAGTTGAGTTGGTTCAGTCCGGGTATCAGAATATGTGATGGTCTTCCATCTGGGTACCAGACAAATGGTTAGTTTATTATCATAGAGCCAGAGGTATGCATGGTTCACCATCAAGGTAGGTGAAGATTTATTGGCTCAACATTCCAGTAAAAATAACTGGTTGACTCACAATCCAGGTACCAGAAGATTGTTTTACTCACCATCCTTGTAAAAGCAAATTACATGATTCATGTAATAAGAGAGTCTACTTACCAGACATTTTTAGAGCTTAATCGTACCTCGTCTTAAAGCTATGAATGGATGCTGACTGTGCTACTTCACACTTTAGATAGTTCCACTTCTTGACAACAGTAAGGCTGAAGAAATACTTCCTAAGCTCCCTAAGACTCATCTGAGTTTTAAACTTCCTGTTGTGCCCACTTGTTCGTGTGTGTGTGTGTGTGTGTGTGTGTGTGTGTGTGTGTACTCACCTAATTGTACTCACCTAATTGTGGTTGCAGAGGTCGAGTTACAGCTCCTGGCCCTGTTTCTTCACTGATCGCCACTAGGTCCACTCTCTCCCTGCTCCATGAACTTGATCATACCTCATCTTAAAGCTATGTATGGTACCTGCGTCCACTACCTCACATGTCAGACTATTCCACTTCTTGACAACTCTATGACTGAAGAAATATTTCTAAATATCCCTGTGACTAATCTGAGTTTTAAATTTCCAATTGTGGCCCCTTGTTGCTGTGTCCCATCTTTGGAACAGCCTGTCTCTGTTCACCTTGTCGATTCCTCTCAGTATTTTATAAGTCATTATCATGTCCTTCCCTGTCCTCTAGTGTCTTCAGGTCGAGTTCTCTCCTCGTAGGACATGCCCCTTATCTCCGGGACTAGTCTCGTTGCAAACCATTGCATCTTCTCTAGTTTCCTGAATTGCTTGGCCAGGTGTTGGTTCCAAACGGGAACTGCATACTCAAATTTAAGCATGACGTACACGG
The DNA here is from genome assembly GCA_009830355.1 of Cherax destructor. Classification (NCBI taxonomy): domain Eukaryota; kingdom Metazoa; phylum Arthropoda; class Malacostraca; order Decapoda; family Parastacidae; genus Cherax; species Cherax destructor. The sequence goes on from WNWK01031380.1 coordinate 21,365, forward strand.
TGCACAGGGTCCGGAACGACTCTTACTGAGATGCCGGAATGGTATTCTTAGGTTTGCCAGGCGCCCATATGCTGCAGCAGTTACTTGGTTGATGTGCGCCTCAGGAGATGTGCTCGTTATTATACACACTCCAAGGTCCTTTTCCTTGAGTGAGCGTTGTATTCCTTGGCCCTCCTAGACTGTACTCTGTCTGTGGTCTTATTTGCCCTTCCCAATTCTTCATGACTTTGCATTTGGTGGGGTTGAACTCCAGGATCAAGTTGCTGGACCAGACCAGCAGCTTGTCCAGATCCCTCTGTAGTCTTGCCCTGTCCTCCTTCGTCTGAATTCTCTTCATTAAATGTACATCGTCTGCAAACAGGGACACTTCTGGTATATGCCGTTTACATATACCAGAAACAGGACCAGTCTAGGACTGACCTCTGTGGAACCCCGCTCGCCTCAGGCGCCCACTCTGACACCTCATCACGTACCATGACTCACTGATGCCTTCCCGTTAGGTATTCTCTGATCCATTGCAGTGCCTTCCCATTTATACCTGCCTGGTCCTCCAGCTTTTGCACTAATATCTTGAGTGGAACTGAGTCGAAAGCCTTCTTACAGTCCAAGAAAACGCAGTCTACCCACCTCTCTCTCCCTCTCTTGTGTTACTGCTTTAACCTTGACATAGAACTCTAGTACATAAGAACTTAAGAAAGAAGGGACACTGCAGCAGGCCTACTGGCCCATGCGAGGCAGGTCCAATTCTCCCACCGGCTTAAGCCAATGCCTTAACCTAGTCAGGTCAGTCACATTCACTTAAGGAAGGAGCATGGCATCTGACCTAGTAGCACAAGCTAGCCAGGTCCAACTCACACCCACCCACACCCACTCATGTATTTATCCAACCAATTTTTAAAACTACACAACGTCTTAACTTCTATGACGGTACTCGGGAGTTTGTTCCACTCATCCACAACTCTATTACCAAATCAGTGCTTTCCTATATCTTTTCTGAATCCAAATTTTCCAACTTAAAACCATTGCTGCGAGTCCTGTCAAGGCTATATATTTTTAGCATGCGATTTGCATTCTTTTACTAATTCCTGTTTTCCATTCATACACCTCAATCATATCCCTTTGTACGTTTTCCAGTGCATTTATATCCATTCTGTAATACGTTGACAAAAACTGTGCAGCATAATCTAAATGAAGCCTATCCAAAGATATATAAAGTTGAAGAACAACCTGAGGACTTCTATTATTTATACTTCTTGATATGAAGCCAAGGATTCAGTTAGCTTTATTGCGAACACTTATGCACTGTTGTCTTGGTTCCAGAACTCTTAAATCCTTTTCGCAATCCGTAAAGTTAAGATCTACATTATTTAGTTTATTTGTGGC
>WNWK01031381.1:0-22746 GCA_009830355.1 Cherax destructor
CCCTAACCACCCCCTCCTTTAGTTTATAACTCTTCACTTATCTCTTTCTTGCTGTTTCCATTCTCCTTGTATCCCATCTACCTTTTACTCTCACTGTAGCTACAACTGTCTACTCAACAGTCTTTTATCTACCAATATGTAGTCCAACAAACTACTGTCATTTCGCCCTACATCATATCTTGTATTCTTATTTATTCTTATTTATGTATCCTTATGTTACCTCTAACCAAACCCCTTTCTATACAAAGTTCAATCAAATGCTCCCCATTGTCATTTACACCTGGTACTCCAAAATTACCTACCACACCCTCTCTAAACGCTTCTCCTACTTTAGCATTTAGGTCCCCTACCATGATTACTCTCTTACTTGGCTCAAAAATTCCTACACACTCGCTTAACATCTCCCTCTCTTCTCTACACTCCTCTCTTCTCCAGGTGCATACGCACTTATTATGACCCATACACACACAACCCGCACATATATAAAAGAGAGGAGCTTACGACGACGTTTCGGTCCGACTTGGACCATTTACAAAGTCACACTAACACTCAGGACAGGAAGAAGGGGTATTTATAGGCAGGCAGACAGGGGAGGGCACAAGAAAGTGGTAGAGGGGTAATAATGGTGGTAGTAGTAGTAGTAGTAGTGGAGTCAGTCATATTCTAGGAAAGGAGCACTGCAATGAAGCTGGCGGCCCGCATAGGGTAAGGACATCAACACAGAGGGGGAAAATGAAATTAAAATAAAAAAAGGACAAATACAAGGCTAAATAAAAGAAAGAAAACACAGAGGAGAAAGAGGAGAAGGGGGAAGAGATAGAAGGGGAAGGAATCAGGTTAAGTCACGGGTGTTCTGAAGTTTGGAGCATTAACAATGTAAGGGGAGAGGAAAGCATCTACAGAGACAAAGCCAGGGCTAAGATTCATACAGGGAAAGTTGTGTATAAAGGAGGATTCAACCAGACGGCGACTGTGAAAGTTGGACGTAGGGTAGACAGTTAGTGTGACTTTGTAAATGGTCCAAGTCGGACCGAAACGTCGTCGTAAGCTCCTCTCTTTTTTTATATGTGCGGGTTGTGTGTGTATTGTTCCAGTCACGATATTTTGCCTTTTTTGTTATTATGACCCAATTTTCATATCCGACCCTTATTTTAATCCACATAATCCTTGAATTTATACATTTATGTTCCCTCTTCTCTCTCCATAACTGATCCTCCAACATTATTGCTACCCTTTCCTTAGCTCTAACTCTCTCAGATACTCGACTTAATCCCATTTATTTCTCCCCACTGAAACTCGCCTACCCCCTTCAGCTTTGTTTCACTTAGGGCCAGGACATCCAAATTCTTTTCATTCATAACATCAGCAATCATCTCGTTCTTACCATCCGCACTACATCCACGCACATTCAAACATCCCAATTTTGTGAAGTTTTTTCTTATCTTGTTTTTAGTAATTTATACAGGAGAAGGTGTTACTAGCCCATTGCTCCCGGCATTTAGTCGCTTCTTACGACACGCATAGCTTACGGAGGAAGAATTCTGTTCCACTTCCCTATGGAGATAAGCAGAAATAAACAAGAACAAGAACTAGGAAGAGAAATAGAAGAAAAACCCAGAGGGGTTAGTATATATATGCTTGTACATGCATGTGTAGTGTGACCTAAGTGTAAGTAGAAGTAGCAAGACATACCTGCAACCTTGCATGTTTATGAGACAGAAAAAGACACCAGCAATCCTACCATCATGTAAAACAAGTACAGGCTTATGTTTCACACTCATTTGGTAGGACGGTAGTACCTCCCTGGGTGGTTGCTGTCTACCAACCTACTACCTACCTTATTTATATATATATATATATATATATATATATATATATATATATATATATATATATATATATATATATATATATATATATATATATATTATTGTGTAATAAGACGGTGATAGTAGAAGAGAAAATTGAAAGGAGTGGTAGCAAGGGTAGGGGGAAACAGTTGATTTGGTGGGAGAGGAAGAGTAGTGAGTAAGGGTCAGTGGGAGTCAGAGCTGTGTCACTAGTGATGGGAACGAGTGTGGATGAGTGTAACTGTCACTCATCATGAACCATTACTGGGGATGATATGTGCATGGTTCAGGGTGGGGGAAGGTAGATGGGTGATGGGAGTGGCGTGATATGTGGATGGTGGTAGTGTGATGGTAGTGGCGTGATATGTGGATGGTGGTAGTGGGATGGTAGTGACGTTGTATGTGGATGGTGGTAGTGTGATAGTAGTGGCGTGGTATGTGGATGGTGGTAGTGGGATGGTAGTGGCGTGATATGTGGATGGTTGTAGTGTGATGGTAGTGGCGTGGTATGTGGATGGTGGTAGTGTGATGGTAGTGACGTGGTATGTGGATGGTGGTATGTGGATGATGGTAGTGGCGTGGTATGTGGATGATGGTAGTGGTGTGGTATGTGGATGGTGGTAGTGGTGTGGTATGTGGATGGTGGTAGTGGTGTGGTATGTGGATGGTGGTAGTGTGATGGTAGTGGTGTGGTATGTGGATGGTGGTAGTGTAATGGTAGTGGTGTGGTATATGTATGTGGTAGTGTGATGGTAGTGACGTTGTATGTGGATGGTGGTAGTGTGATGGTAGTGGTGTGGTATGTGGATGGTGGTAGTGTGATGGTAGTGACGTGTTAAGTGGATGGTGGTAGTGTGATGGTTGTGGTGTGGTATGTGGATGGTGGTAGTGTGATGGTAGTGGTGTGGTATGTGGATGGTGGTAGTGTGGTGGTAGTGACGTGGTATGTGGATGGTGGTAGTGTGATGGTAGCGGTGTGGTATGTGGATGGTAGTGGCGTGGTATGTGGATGGTGGTAGTGTGATGGTAGTGGTGTGGTATGTGGACGGTGGTAGTGTGATGGTTGTGGTGTGGTATGTGGACGGTGGTAGTGGTCTGGTATGTGGATTTTGGTAGTGTGATTTTAGTGGCGTTGAATGTGGATGGTGGTAGTGTGATGGTAGTGGTGTGATATGTGGATGGTGGTAGTGGTGTGATATGTGGATGGTGGTAGTGGTGTGGTATGTGGATGGTGGTAGTGTGATGGTAGTGGTCTGGTATGTGGTTGATGGTAGTGGCGTGGTATGTGGATGGTGGTAGTGTGATGGTAGTGGTGTGGTTTGTGGATGGTGGTAGTGTGATGGTAGTGGTGTGGTATGTGGATGGTGGTAGTGTAATGTTAGTGGTCTGGTATGTGGGTGGTAGTGGCGTGGTATGTATATGGTGGTAGAAACACCGTGCTGAAGCAAGTGTTGGCCTGATTCTGGGATATCATTAACACAGAGATGGAGGGCTGGTGGTGGTGGTGGCTTGGGTAAGGGGAAGGCTCGAGCCTGGATCCCCCTCTCATCTTGAAGGTTAAGGGGCACGTAACTTCCCGTCTTCTAATAACATGTTCATTTTTCCACTGTAATCTAAATTTGTCCATATTTACTATCGCATTTGCTTTGTCTGTTTCGTAAGGTGAAGTCTATGATCTTTCCTTAATTCATGGTATAACTTAACAAATCTTTGATGACAATTGTGTTGTAGAGGTGTGAGCACCAATGCTACTACACAGCTGACTTTGGATTCATCCAGTGACTGGTACAACTTAGTAGAGAGGTTTAACAATAGATCAGCAGCAGAGTCACCTTTTCTGAAGTCATATTAATGGTCACAAAGACGTGAGTGGGTAGTCGAAAAACTCTGTCATTTGCCGTGAGATTATTGTCTCAAGGATCTTGCCTGTGATTGACACTGGTCTGTAGTTACTGATTTCCTCTCTGCCTCTTTCCGTAGAGAGGGCCATTTACACTGTGCTAGGCAGTGCTGATAGATGCGAGTTAGAGGTGCTGCTAGCTGGTCTGCACATCTACTCAGTAATCTTGGGCTCAGCTTGTCTGGGCCCACAGGGATTTAAGAAGATACACCTCCTGCCTTATTGTCACCACTGACAGTTTTGACAGAGTTCCTGCAGCTAGCCAAGGAAGGTTCCTTGCTGGATCAGGAACTTTCATCTTGGCATCAAAGTGTTCAACAAGGAGGTTAGCTTTCTCCTGACTACTAGTAGAGGTGGTCCTATCCTGTCGATTTAGAGGTGGAATAAGTTTATTAGGTAGATAACCTTGTCTGTCCTTGACCAAGGACCACCAGGTGTTGGAGCCCCCACTACCTGATGCTAGCTTTCTTGTGACACCTTCCCATTTAGAGGTGGCCTACTCTTGAACTTCACACATACGTCTACAGGTTTGCCTGTGCAGGTTCCTGTTATAGGTAGTGGGATGTATCTTATACCTTTTCCAAGCAGTAGCAGTAGCAGTCCCTCTACAACGAAAGCTGAACCAAGGCTGATCTGTAGGCTTCGTCACATACTGCCGGTGTGTTGTGCTCAGTGTGTTGTGCTCCGTGCTCAGTGTGTTGTGCTCCGTGCTCAGTGTGTTGTGTTCAGTGTTGTGTTCTGTGTTCAGTGTTGTGTTCCGTGTTCAGTGTTGTGTTCCGTGTTCAGTGTTCAGTGTTCCGTGTTCAGTGTTCCGTGTTCAGTGTTGTGTTCCGTGTTCATTGTGTTGTGCTCCGTGTTCATTGTGTTGTGCTCCGTGTTCAGTGTTGTTTTCAGTGTTGTGTTCCGTGTTCATTGTGTTGTGTTCCGTGTTCAGTGTTGTGTTCCGTGTTCATTGTGTTGTGCTCCGTGTTCAGTGTTGTGTTCAGTGTTGTGTTCAGTGTCCCGTGTACCATGTGGACAATGTTCAGTGTACTATGTGGACAGTGTCCCGTGTATCTTGTGGACAGGAGTGAGGTGCCTTGGTGTTGACGGTAGGCTGGTCTGTGTATTGTCTTGTGTTGGTGACCCTAGTGTCTTGTGTTGGTGACCCTAGTGTCTTGTGTTGGTGACCCTAGTGTCTTGTGTTGGTGACCCTAGTGTCTTGTGTTGGTGACCCTAGTGTCTTGTGTTGGTGACCCTAGTGTCTTGTGTTGGTGACCCTAGTGTCTTGTGTTGGTGACCCTAGTGTCTTGTGTTGGTGACCCTAGTGTCTTGTGTTGGTGACCCTAGTGTCTTGTTTAAACTTCACTGGCTTCCCTTGTAACATGTCTAGCATGTCTTACCATGCAACATGTTCGCCAATTCCAGCGTGCTTATTTACCTGAATTTCCCTTCGTTCATTTTTACGTACTCGAATTATTTTAAATTTTAGTTTTTATTTCGATTAAGTTAAGTTTTCGGAGGCAACAATATAATCCTAGGGCTAGACCTTAGACGAGCCCTGAGAGCCAGGGCTAGACCTTAGACTAACTCTGAGAGCCAGGGCTAGACTCAGCACCAATTTAATCTTATACGTAAGCATAAATTCACTGGTAACATAATTTGTAAAGAATAACGAAATATGATAAGAGTATGTTATATCTGGCAGAGCCTAACGTATTGTTATATTTCCAATGTTCGTTTTCTCTGGAGCTGTGAAAGATTAGATGGGCTCTACCATAAGGGTAGCGTCCCCTACCCTTTTTTTCTTTCCTGTGCTTTTGGTGTCACTCTGTGACCGTCATATCAAATTAAATAGCGGCACATTACGCATATATCCAATTTTGCTTAATAAAAAACTTCCCGGTTCTAAATCAAGCGTGGTGGTAATGTGTGTGTGTGTGTGTGTGTGTGTGTGTGTGTTAGTGTGTTAGTGTGTGTGTATAGGCATTGAGAAGGTATTTTTCTTCTTGAAAATGTATATGGTGTTTACCTCCCACCTTTTTTAGTTCGTTCATCTAATTGCATCTTAGCGTGGGGGTCACTCAGCGTAACGGGTGGTGGAGACTTCACCCTCCGTCCGCTATTCACGACCTCGTCTTTGACCAGTCAATCTCTTGGTGATGGCTGGCAGCCGTGTGTAGCAAGTGTAGCCGGCGGTGTGAGGTTGTCGTGTGGTGTGTCATTCAACAAGTGCGCCTCGAAGGTTCTCTTTAAGGCGCCCTCAGTGTGGAGCGTGTTCAGTGGGACTGCAATAAGTATTCCATAAGGCGACCCGAGCCTTCACCTCTGACCTACACTGGTGGCTCTCCTATATGAATACACCATTGGCAGGCTGTGTTTTGGTACGAATATGAGAGTGTTACACCTCCGGCTTCTTACCTTGTGTGGCCACGCTGATGACGCAGGTGTCGCAGGAAGTCTTGCCTCCTCCTGACGGTGCTGAGAGTATAAATTTACGTAGGTTTTGTGTTTCTGGACCTCTTATTAGTGCATGTGCGGGCAGTGTCATCATCCTCATAATCGAGTATTGACGAACTCTCCAATATGCTTTCAGATCTCATAAATTGAGCTTCGTCTGATGTTTTCTCTCCCTTGGGTCATAATTGTTTTGGTCCTTTGTGTCGTGGATCCCATTCATGATTTCCTCGATCCTTTGTTCATCTGTTCGTATTTCATATCATACACACATCTTTAACCGGTTTGGAGGGTTCTACTTCAGTCATATACCGTCCTGAGAATATAAAGAAAAGGAGACGTGCGTTGATAGAAAACTTGTCTTTTCAAACGTACCGGCACATTATTTTTTCAACAAATTCTGCAGCTTAAGATTTTCACACCTATTTCGCCGTGTTTTATGATTTGCCTCTTGTACTAGGTCTTACAGATGGACACACCTATTTGAATGTTGTCTCAGATTTTATTTCTTTCATTATACTATACGTATTATGGATTATTAATTCATATTTTCATTTGACATTTATTAATATCTTTTTCGTAAGTTTTCCCTACATTTTGCTGGGTAATATTGTTTTATTCATTTACTTTAAAAATCAAAGCTAACAATCCGCCATATTCTTCTGTGGTGAATAAGACACAAGACACACGCGCAACACCTTGGTATCTTTCAATAAGAGACGTTTCGCTCGCCAGCAGACTTGTATACGGTAAGTGGAAAATAATTGGTCAGGCTGAGGTTTGACGGAGTAGCAGTAGGGGTAATATAAGAAGAGACGGGGGTATTACTGTGGATGTGTGTGTTTATCCGATTGTCGTGTCTTTGCATTTTAACCCTTTACCAGGCCAGGTGTGCCTCATATTTGATTCTGCCATAGAGGGTATTTAAGAGGCGCCTAAAATAAATAAACTTGACAAATGAACAGAAATAAATATGTCTTAGAATTGCTTATATTATCAGAATATAGGTTGCAAATGTTGCAGTGTCTCAAATTTGATGCGTGGCCTGGTAAAGGGTAAGATTAACCAAGCCAGACCTTCAGAGATATAAATACTTTGTGTTCTCTACTAGGGTGTTTGATGTAACTAGTAATTGAAGACTCTAAACATCATCTTCGTTTCTAGAGTGGTTTTTCTTGATTATTTGAGCGCTGTTAATGTATCCATGGCAACTTCTATGAATAACACATACATTTTTCATCGTTCTTTTACATGTATATTTGTTTAAATATCTTCAAGTTTCGCCAGTATAAGCTTGATCGTAGCTTCCACATGAGATGAGGTTAACTCCGGCGTTGTAGTGTGTGCTTGTGATATTCTCCTGGTGAGGTCCTTGGTGCTGGTGGTACACTTGAGGTCCTTGGTGCTGGTGGTACACTTGAGGTCCTTGGTGGTGGTGTTACACTTGAGGTCCTTGGTGGTGGTGGTACACTTGAGGTCCTTGGTGCTGGTGGTACACTTGAGGTCCTTGGTGCTGGTGGTACACTTGAGGTCCTTGGTGGTGGTGTTACACTTGAGGTCCTTGGTGGTGGTGGTACACTTGAGGTCCTTGGTGCTGGTGGTACACTTGAGGTCCTTGGTGGTGGTGTTACACTTGAGGTCCTTGGTGGTGGTGGTACATTTGAGGTCCTTGGTGGTGGTGGTACACTTGAGGTCCTTGGTGGTGGTGTTACACTTGAGGTCCTTGGTGGTGGTGGTACACTTGAGGTCCTTGGTGCTGGTGGTACACTTGAGGTCCTTGGTGCTGGTGGTACACTTGAGGTCCTTGGTGGTGGTGTTACACTTGAGGTCCTTGGTGGTGGTGGTACACTTGAGGTCCTTGGTGCTGGTGGTACACTTGAGGTCCTTGGTGCTGGTGGTACACTTGAGGTCCTTGGTGGTGGTGTTACACTTGAGGTCCTTGGTGGTGGTGGTACACTTGAGGTCCTTGGTGCTGGTGGTACACTTGAGGTCCTTGGTGGTGGTGTTACACTTGAGGTCCTTGGTGGTGGTGGTACATTTGAGGTCCTTGGTGGTGGTGGTACACTTGAGGTCCTTGGTGGTGGTGTTACACTTGAGGTCCTTGGTGGTGGTGTTACACTTGAGGTCCTTGGTGGTGGTGTTACACTTGAGGTCCTTGGTGCTGGTGGTACACTTGAGGTCCTTGGTGGTGGTGTTACACTTGAGGTCCTTGGTGGTGGTGTTACACTTGAGGTCCTTGGTGGTGGTACACTTGAGGTCCTTGGTGGTACACTTGAGGTCCTTGGTGGTGGTGTTACACTTGAGGTCCTTGGTGGTGGTACACTTGAGGTCCTTGGTGGTACACTTGAGGTCCTTGGTGGTGGTGGTACACTTGAGGTCCTTGGTGGTGGTGGCACACTTGAGGTCCTTGGTGGTGGTGGTACACTTGAGGTCCTTGGTGGTGCTGGTGGTACACTTGAGGTCCTTGGTGGTGGTGGTGGTGGTACACTTGAGGTCCTTGGTGGTGGTGGTACACTTGAGGTCCTTGGTGGTGCTGGTGGTACACTTGAGGTCCTTGGTGGTGGTGGTGGTGGTGGTGGTACACTTGAGGTCCTTGGTGGTGGTGGTACACTTGAGGTCCTTGGTGCTGGTGGTACACTTGAGGTCCTTGGTGGTGGTGGTACACTTGAGGTCCTTGGTGGTGGTGGTGGTACACTTGAGGTCCTTGGTGGTGGTGGTACACTTGAGGTCCTTGGTGGTGGTGGTGGTACACTTGAGGTCCTTGGTGGTGGTGGTACACTTGAGGTCCTTGGTGCTGGTGGTACACTTGTCCTTGGTGCTGGTGGTACACTTGAGATCCTTGGTGGTACACTTGAGGTCCTTGGTGGTGGTGGTACACTTGAGGTCCTTGGTGCTGGTGGTACACTTGTCCTTGGTGCTGGTGGTACACTTGAGATCCTTGGTGGTACACTTGAGGTCCTTGGTGGTGGTACACTTGAGGTCCTTGGTGGTAGTACACTTGCATTTTTCTCTGTGCTAACATAAATGTTTTGAGCAACACTGTTGTTTGGCAACACAAATAACCCGCCCATAGGAGAGAGAAGTTTATGTCGACATTTCGGTCGGACAAGTCACACTGACTTGTAAATGGTCCAAGGCGGACCGAAACGTCGTCAGAAGCTTCTCTCTCCTACGGTTATTTGTGTATTGTTGCAGTCACGGTATTGTGGCTTTTTGTTAATTATTTGTTGTTGGTGTAGTCTGTCTTAGTAGCGTTGTAAATAAGTGTTTTCTGCTTAAAGTAATTGTTAGTCTCCTGAAGTGTAAATTGGTGAACGCTCATTGTAATGAAAGCAAAACTTTCTTTGAAATACTTTCCACTACAACTGAGGCTCCAAGAAAGAATTCACTTATTCCATATTTCGTTTCGGTGTCAAAGAAGGCAGAAAACTGCACGAGGCCTTTATTTGTAGGTCAGCTTTTCTCCTTTATAAAAATGCACATCTAGCAATGAGAGCTTTTGATTGCCTTCTTCAGAGTGAAGGAAATTAATGGTTATAAATGGTTGAGGTCTTCCTGTAGTTTCTCAGATGTCACTTGCATTATCACTGAGCACCCACCACACATTCCATTGGACTCTTACCACTCAAACTGAAGGTCAGTTCTGGTTTTCTCATCCATACCTGCCAAAGATTTTACCAACCCTATTGAGCTGTGTCCTGTACAACTGCTGCTTCCTCAAAAGTTCACGTTCAGGCAGCAAATTGACATGGTGATAGGCAGTCTAATCAATGCAGTATTGCTAACTTGTTTAAGAATCGCCTTGAAGCAGAGGGATTTGCCATCATCATTCCAAACATCACTCGCCTCCATCATGTCTTGATTATCACATCCTGGCGTTTACACAAGAAACTACACAAAGATCTCAACAATGTAGAACTATTTTAGGATTTATAGCAAGGAGAACCTTAATGATGGATGTTCGAATACACTACTGCAACAAGAAGGTACTTTTATTTAGGTATCCCGAAGGGGAGGACCTTTAAGTGATTAAAAAAAAAAATTCGTTTTTATTTTGCTCAATTGACGTGTGCAGATGCCTTATGACAGAAGCTGACAAATCTATTCTCAACATCCTAGAATGGCTGGGATAACTTCCTAAACTCTCAGCGGTTTAGCTTCAAACGTGCAAAGAAGTCATTTTGACAATGAAGAGTGAATTTCAAGTGTTTAGATGCAGAATTGCCTAATCTTTCTTCTTTCAACACTTCGGCCGCTTCCCACCGAGGCGGGGTGGCCCATCGAGGCGGGGTGGCCCATCGAGGCGGGGTGGCCCATCGAGGCGGGGTGGCCCATCGAGGCGGGGTGGCCCACCGAGGCGAGGTGGCCCACCGAGGCGGGGTGGCCCATCGAGGCGGGGTGGCCCATCGAGGCGGGGTGGCCCACCGAGGCGAGGTGGCCCACCGAGGCGAGGTGGCCCACCGAGGCGGGGTGGCCCACCGAGGCGGGGTGGCCCACCGAGGCGGGGTGGCCCACCGAGGCGGGGTGGCCCATCGATTCGGGGTGGCCCACCGAGGCGGGGTGGCCCAAAGAGAAAAACAAAAGTTTCTCTTTTTAACTTTAGTAATGTATACAGGAGAAGGGGTTACTAGCCCCTTGCTCCCGGCATTTTAGTCGCCTCTTACGACACGCATGGCTTACGGAGGAAGAATTCTGTTCCACTTCTCGCTAAATCACTCTAAATAGATTTCAGTATACATCTGAACGGCTTAATTATTTAATGGTTGACGCATCTTAAGGCCAGTATAGTACCTATTGAGCTTTGTTTATTGTCTGGCAAATTTGTCAATTTTTCACTACTAGTGTGGTTTTCTGAATGCAAGGATAGCATTCTTATTAGCTGGCTAAGTACCAATTTGTCAATTTTACAAAATAAATAGTGATAATCATTTATATTCAGTAACTAAAGAATGCTACTTCTGATCAGCTTCAAACTATTAATGGTGATGTATTCTGTAAGAAGGATGATGCCCCATAAGTTTAGTCTGTGAAGATGTAAATTTGAAATTTTATTAATATTGTTAGAAAACCTGGAATCAGATCAATTACTGGAGAATGCCGTTTCTGATTGACTTGAAACTTTCACCGATGGTGGGCTTCATTAAAAGAAACCTTGATGTTCACTTTGATCTGTGTAAATTTCAGTTTGCCAGTTTTATTAAATAAATTGTTTCCCCATGAAATAACTAGAGAATGCCTCTTCTGATCGACTTCAACCAGTAACGCTGGCGTATCTTAATTGGAAGCATTTTTGTATAGATCTTGGTTTTGGGGGTGTAACTTTGCCAATTATTAAAACTAGTTTTATCAGGTTGGATATAACTAAAAAATTAAAATCAGAGTTCTTATAGGATTGTAGAGAATTCGAAATAAAATATAAATGAGGAAAGAAAGCTGAGTAAAATAAAATTCACGTTTTTCAGTTTAACGAGGATAGACTTTCCTATTTTCAGAACATTCTCCACATTTTCCTCTTCTCTAAGATGTTCGTTTATTACCCTAGAACATCTTATTCGATCACCTTCACATTTTCAAGGTTGGTGCACTGTATCTAGAGCAATGTTCACAGAACCACTTGTATGTGTGGTACCCTCTGGACAGTGTTACAGAGGCCATTCCCAGGTTTTATATCCATGTGATAACTGGAGAAGGCCTTTGGTTGGCTTCAGAATATCAACTGGTGTATTCTAGAAGGTTAGTGTATTTAATGGAATGTGTAAGGTCCAGACGTTACTATTAAAAATAATATTTTATTATTTTACATTATTGATTTATTTTGCCTTGATGCTGGTGAGGGTTTCTCAATCAAAGAAATTGAATTCACTATTCCCTTCCTGGGTGGAATATGAATGTCTCTCATTCCACAGGTGCTATGTGACCTCTGTGTTTGTCCCTGATGTAAAAGATGTAAAAAAAAAAAAATGTGAACAACATCAATCCTTAGTTTGTTTGTTTTTGGGTGGGGGAGGTGGGTGGTATAGGCTGTTTAAGTGCAAATTTTGTTGGATTCTTTGCGAGACTTGGAAAATGCATCTTCTGGTCAACTCTAAAGTCTATTTAGTGATGTGTTTCCCTCAGGAAGCTTCGCCTTGACTTTAGGTCGTTAGTTTTCATGTGCCAGGTTTGTTAATCAACTTGGTTTCTGTAAAATAACTGTAGAATGTCACTCAAATTAGAAAGTCACGTTGTATCTTTTATCAGGTTATCCTAGGTGGTTAAACTTTCATTATGTACTTTTGTGTCCATAACATCTGTGTTCCCTGGAAACCATTGTAAAACATTTGTGCGGCATATACTCAGTGCTTAAATGTAATCACTTTCTTATCTACGTACTTTCTTTTACTCTAGTCAGTCTTAGAGAAAATGTTGAAATGATCAGCTTGTGTGCATCTCAATTTGCTGTTTCTTATGGAAGATATTGGGTAATTGGAACATTGGTTTTAATGCGATAATTTCTGAATGTCACATCCGATTGGCTTTATTTTTTGTGTGGCTTCAAGCTAAATATGCTTGTGTATTTTAAGGTATTGTTCTCGTCGAGATAAATCAATATCTCCCCACTTTAATTTTAAAAATAATGTTTTTTAGTGGACTGCTTGAATTAGATTTGTCTTGTGCATGTCCTGGATTAACATTTGTATTGAAGAAATTTTGATATTAGATACCATTTGTGAACGACTCGTCTGATTTGCTTCATATCCTCACTGCATTTACCTGCACTGCAAACATTTACCTGCACTGCAAACATTTACCTGCACTGCAAACATTTACCTGCACTGTAAACATTTACCTGCACTGTAAACATTTACCTGCACTGTAAACATTTACCTGCACTGTAAACATTTACCTGCACTGTAAACATTTACCTGCACTGCAAACTTATGCTGCACTCTACACTGTTGCACTCGCCTACACTGAGGTACAAGAGACGGGGTTATGCAATACACGGATACCTTTCTGGGATCGCACAGCGACTGAAACATCTAGTTTCTAACACTACTGAGACACAAAAGACCAAACACTAGTGTAGATCTCAACATTTTCCATGCTTTACCCCAAGGTAATATTAATACGAATGTGAAGTGTGCCAAAATGATCAGTAGAAGGAAGTTTTGGCTCCTTTAATCGTAACCCTTTCCCCACACGTCCACTACGCTGCTACATGCTTCCCCCACACGTCCACTACGCTGCCACATGGCACATCCACCTGACCACCTAACTCCTATTTCTAATATCTCCGCATTAGGTTGCTAACGCTTTTGGTGAGTAAAACTTGTCTTAAAGATAGTCACCTATAACGTACGTCTTATCATTTTTAACGCCTGAGATAAAAGATACACAATGTACGTATATACATCACTTTAATAGCTAAAAATAACGATGTATTTCGGTCGCTGTGAGATCCAAGGAAGGTATGTCCATATTAAGTAATCCCGGTCCCTTGTGCCTCAGTGAACGTGATTGGAATAGTGCAGAGTGCGGCGTAAGTTGATAATGCAGTTAAATATTATTGTTGAGGATTTGACAATCAGAAGCGACACTCATAAGTCATAGGGAAGATCAAATCCAAATTTCTTCAATAAATTTTTAAATTAGGATATATACGATTTGAATCTAATTGAACTCTTTCAAAGAGATCAGTATCGTAAAATGTACAAGCACATTAGGCTTAAGCCGCTCAGAAGTTGTATTATCGGGTTATGAGCTTGGAAAGCTTGAAGCCAGTCATATGCGACAGTATTTCAATTTTTCCAGTTTCGTCCAAATAATGCAAACTCAGAACTGCGAATGTTAAAAATCAATCCAAAATTTTCCCCAAGTAAGATTGACCAGCTTTTAAGAAAGTCACATTTAAGTTTAGTGTACATAACATACATATGTTTTAGAATGGTCTTGAGAGCACACACATGTTATAGACACATAAAGAACAATAAACTGATTTAAGCTAGGATAACTAGTTTAATCAACTTGATTAAACTGGCATAGGATAACTTACACAACCTAACATCAACAGGTTATTTCCATTGAAGAAAACACATCAACACAGAACGTTTAAAGCTGACCAGAAGATGCATTTTCCCTTTATTGCACAGAATCCAGCAAAATTTGTGCCTCCGCAGCCTTAACACGCGAAACGTTCCATCCAACCATTAGTGCCATACAATGCATCAGCCATTGAAGATTGATACCGTTCAGAATTGTTAAATTTTAACCAGAAGAAAGTTGTGGGTCCTAAACACCTGCTGCTAGACAGAGGGACTGATTACCTCATCTTCAATTTGGTTGTAGTCGCTGTATTGTGTTGATAAAGCCACTACTTGACGAAACGTCTACAAAATATACATACCAATATGTTGCATATGTGTCTAATTCTTCACCTTGTTCGTATTGTGTACCATTGATGTTTTGATCAGTGTCATAAATTAATTTTAGTGCAGTTTGAATGACAAACATTTCAGTTTGCAGTGTAGATGCCCAGTCTGGTTCATTTCATAACATTCTAATACCAAGTACACTGTTAATGTTAATATCGATGATACTGGGAACACCAAGCTCCTTCCTGTATTTACAACCTTGCAAGTATTAGTACAGCCAAGAATAATTATGAAGGCTTCCTCTTGTATTACTGGAACTCCAAGGGCCGGAGAAAATTTCCTTAGCTAATGTTCACATGGGCGCGGCATAATCGATTAAGGATCTAATATAAGCTGTGCACATCATTCTCACTGTTCTTAAATTAGCACCATAGTAGTGGTGGTGGTAGTCAGCAACAGCATTGAGGGCATTTAGCCTATCTTTGTATTTCTTATCTAGTTATATGGTGGATTTACTAAAGGGTAAATCACCTCTCACACCGAGTGTCCATGGATCAATCCCCAGCATGGGTGGAAACATTGAGCATGTTTCCTTACACCTGCTGTCCCTGTTCACCTAGCAGTAAGTAGGTATCTGGTTGTTAATCGACTGATGTGGGTCACATTCTTTGGGGACAAGATTGAAGGACTCCAATGGAAATAAGACAGTCCTCGATGACTCACTGACTTTCTTGGGTTATCCTGGATGGCTAACCCTCTGGGTTAAAAATACAAATAAATATTATCTTACACCAAGATATCTAAGATATAACGTATCTGATCTTTTCACAATTTAAACAGATGGGTGGGGCACGTTTGTTTGTCAAAGTCTTAGTTTTAGATGGATGAAGATATGACGAGGCCTGGTCGATTACAAATTACCCAAAATTTGTTAAGAATGGTACTCATTTTCATATGTTCTGTTGTTATATGGATCGTCATGTCATCAGCGTAGCTTTGAACGACATGTTTACGTGAAGTAGGTAGAGTATGAATTAAGGATATTTCTTGAGCCTCGCATCTGAAACCTTAGTAGAGTAGAGGGGATACTCTACTTGATAGGTAACCTATTGTCCAACTGAGTTATCAGTATTCATTTTGGCTAGTTCACGTAGGATACCAGTTTTGTTTACGATATCAAATGCAGAGTTTTAGATCAAGAAAAGTTTAAAACAAGATGAAGTGTGTGTAGCGACAGGTGGTAATACAGTTCTGCATTTTCGAAAATTCGTGTCTGGGAACTTTTTGATAACACCTCGTGTCTTCTGAGGCAGCTTTAATGCTTCTAGTGATATCAGCCGCAGCTTGTGGCACAAAGATGTGTCTAGTGTTTTTATATGTCTGCTGTGACGATGACGAACAGTAATGGTGCAAAGACCGTTCCTTGGGCGCTCAACTTTTGACTTTGAGACTCGACTTTGACTTGTTTACAATAACTCTTTGTGTTCTGTTTGTTAGAAATTTGGATATCAAATTTCCTACCTTTCCTATTATATCTGTTGAGCTCATTACGCAGGCAACCCGCACATCCGAGAGAGCAGCTTATGACGACATTTCGGTCCGACTTTGACCATTTACAAGTGACACTTAACACACGAAGGTGAGGGCGCCAGTATATATAGGAGAGTGGGACAGGGACGGGACAACGAGAGGAAGAAGGGAATGGAGGAGTAGTGATAGAGGTAATGCTGGTAGTGGAAATAGGAGTAGTGGTGCTAGTAATTAGGGAAAGTAGTGGTTTCTCAATCCTGTGTGCGGGTTATTTTTGTATTGTTCTAGTCACGGTATTGTGCCTTTTTGTTCCTTTTGACTTCGTTTTATGGTTATTTCTACTTGGTTACATTGTCAAGTGCCTTTGCAAATTCCGCATAATTCACATCTGTTGTGGTTTCTTCCATAACCTCAATGATTTTGTCATAATGATTAAATACGTGGAGTATATCTGGAGGGTGCGTCGGGGGTCAACGCCCCCGCGGCCCGGTCCATGGAGGGTGCGTCGGGGGTCAACGACCCCGCGGCCCGGTCCATGATTTTTCTCACCCTAAATCCATATTGACTTAGGTTGTATATCTCATGCTTTTATAATATATTAGTAATATGGCATATCACCACCCTTTCAAAGACCTTATATATATATATATATATATATATATATATATATATATATATATATATATATATATATATATAATGAAGAATTAGATACTTTTGCAACATTTGGGAATATATTGTGGAAACGTTTCGCCAACAAGTGGCTTCCTCAGTCCGGTGTTTGAGGTAATCAGTCCCTTGGCCTGGAGTCGACGTGTTCACTCCATCATTGCTAGGATGATGCACCATCCTCAGACCTAGCGTGATGCAACATCCTCACAGCTAGGATGATGCAACATCCTCCCAGCTAGGATGATGCAACATCCTCCCAGCTAGGATGATGCAACATCCTCCCAGCTAGGATGATGCAACATCCTCCCAGCTAGGATGATACAGCATCCTCCCAGCTTTTATGATGCAACATCCTCCCAGCTAGTATGATGCAACATTCTCCCAGCTACTATCATACAACATTCAGCTATTATGATGCAACATCCTCCCAGCTAGTATGAATCAACATCCTCCCAGCTAGTATGAAGCAACATCCTCCCAGCTAGTATGAAGCAACATCCTCCCAGCTAGTATGAAGCAGTATACACACCGTGAATGGTGGGCGGTGGGCCAGCTTGAATTTAAATTACCCTTAAAGAACTTGCGAATCAGAAAGATTACTTAGATTTGAATCTCTCTCTCTCTCTCTCTCTCCTCTCTCTCTCTCTCTCTCTCTCTCGCTCTCTCTCTCTCTCTCTCTCTCTCTCTCTCTCTCTCTCTCTCTCTTTCCCTCCCCCTCTCTATCCCTCTCTTTCTCCCTCCTACTCCCTCTCCCTCCCTGCTGCTCCTTCCGTGGTCTGTCAGTTCATCTTTAGTAATGGCCATGATGGTTAACAAGACTTGTCCTGTGTTGTTCTTGTAACTCCTTTAAGGGAGGGTGGTGCCTTCAAGGAATTACAGCTGTTCTCCCGTTCCTCGTATCTGATCTTATTACCTCTCATTATCCCTCTCTCCGTGCCCGACCTTGCGTCTCCTTACGTTGTTGTTGGGTTCGAGTGGTTTGTGCCTCTTCTCTGCTACGGTTGCTTGGAGAGGGTACCTCAAAAAAATACATCTTTTCTTCTACATAAATAATAGGGATATTTTCCTTTTCTCTGAATTTGTTGACCCTTCCTATGACAGGGAACAAATTATTGAAATGGATTGTGGAAAGTGAAAAAATACCTTTGACTAATTTTACTTTGTGATTGTTTTATTATTGACGACGGAAGCTAACAAGTTAACAGTGACTGAACTGAACTATAGTATTGAACAACCAAACACTTTTGTTGCTTTGTAAACAAGACATCACCTCATGTTTACCAGGCAGTGTGCGACTCCCGCGGGTTGAGTGCTTCACTCCTGTAGTGTGTTATATCTTGTTAACCCGGTGAGTGTATCAGAGGTATGGGTAGAGTGCTTCACTCCTGTAGTGTGTTATATCTTGTTAACCTGGTGAGTGTAACAGGGGTATGGGTTGAGTGCTTCACTCCTGTAGTGTGTTATATCTTGTTAACCCGGTGAGTGTAACAGAGGTATGGATTGAGTGCTTCACTCCTGTAGTATGTTATATCTTGTTAAACCGGTGAGTGTAACAGCGGTATGGGTTGAGTGCTTCACTCCTGTAGTGTGTTATATCTTGTTAACCCGGTGAGTGTATCAGAGGTATGGTTAGAGTGCTTCACTCCTGTCGTGTGTTATATCTTGTTAACCTGGTGAGTGTAACAGGGGTATGGGTTGAGTGCTTCACTCCTGTAGTGTGTTATATCTTGTTAACCCGGTGAGTGTATCAGAGGTATGGGTAGAGTGCTTCACTCCTGTAGTGTGTTATATCTTGTTAACCTGGTGAGTGTAACAGGGGTATGGGTTGAGTGCTTCACTCCTGTAGTGTGTTATATCTTGTTAACCCGGTGAGTGTAACAGAGGTATGGATTGAGTGCTTCACTCCTGTAGTGTGTTATATCTTGTTAACCCGGTGAGTGTAACAGCGGTATGGGTTGAGTGCTTCACTCCTGTAGTGTGTTATATCTTGTTAACCCGGTGAGTGTAACAGGGATATGGGTTGAGTGCTTCACTCCTGTAGTGTGTTATATCTTGTTAACCAGGTCAGTGTAACAGGTATGGGTAGAGTGCTTCACTCCTGTAGTGTGTTATATCTTGTTAACCCGGTGAGTGTAACAGAGGTGTGGGTAGAGTGCTTCACTCTTGTAGTGTTATATCTTGTTAACCCGGTGAGTGTAACAGAGGTGTGGGTAGAGTGCTTCACTCCTGTAGTGTGTTATATCTTGTTAACCCGGTGAGTGTAAGAGGTGTGGGTAGAGTGCTTCACTCCTGTAGTGTGTTATATCTTGTTAACCCGGTGAGTGTAACAGAGGTGTGGGTAGAGTGCTTCACTCCTGTAGTGTTATATCATGTTAACCCGGTGAGTGTAACAGAGGTGTGGGTAGAGTGCTTCACTCTTGTAGTGTGTTATATCTTGTTAACCAGGTCAGTGTAACAGAGGTGTGGGTAGAGTGCTTCACTCCTGTAGTGTGTTATATCTTGTTAACCTGGTCAGTGTAACAGAGGTGTGGGTAGAGTGCTTCACTAATGTAGTGTGTTATATCTTGTTAACCCGGTGAGTGTAACAGAGGTGTGGGTAGAGTGATTCACTAATGTAGTGTGTTATATCTTGTTAACCAGGTCAGTGTAACAAAGGTGTGGGTAGAGTGCTTCACTCCTGTAGTGTGTTATATCTTGTTAACCTGGTCAGTGTAACAAAGGTGTGGGTAGAGTGCTTCACTCTTGTAGTGTGTTATATCTTGTTAACCTGGTCAGTGTAACAGAGGTGTGGGTAGAGTGCTTCACTCCTGTAGTGTGTTATATCTTGTTAACCTGGTCAGTGTAATAGAGGTGTGGGTAGAGTGCTTCACTCCTGTAGTGTGTTATATCTTGTTAACCTGGTCAGTGTAATAGAGGTGTGGGTAGAGTGCTTCACTCCTGTAGTGTGTTATATCTTGTTAACCTGGTCAGTGTAATAGAGGTGTGGGTAGAGTGCTTCACACCTGTAGTGTGTTATATCTTGTTAACCTGGTCAGTGTAACAGAGGTGTGGGTAGAGTGCTTCACTCCTGTAGTGTGTTATATCTTGTTAACCTGGTTAGTGTAACAGGTAATGTTCTCCAAGGTTGACAAGACTTAACCGTCTTCACCCAAGTTACTTTTTATTCCCTCTTACATTTATTCCTCGTTATTCTTTTCTTTCCCATTTCACTTTTATTCTCTCTTACTTTTTATTCCCTGTTACTTTATTCCACGCTGTTTTATTCTTCGTTACTTCTTTTATTCCCCATTATTTTTTATTCCCGATATTTTTTTTATTACGTCTTTTTATTTTCCTTTACACTTTTTAATTTCCGTTACATACTTTTTCCCGGTTTTATTTACTCCCCATTGCACATTTATCCTGTTACATTTTGTTCCTTGTTGTGTTTTTTAATTCTCTTTTATCCTTCTTTATTCTCTCTTACAGTAACACACACACAATCCCCCGTTGCACATTTTATTCACTGTTATACTATTTTCTATTCTCACTTCTATCCATCTTTTGTTTGTTGCTATGTCAGTTATGTGTTATTGACGGTACATGTTTGCATAACGTTCATATTGTGTTTTACATAACTGTTGTGTAGTATTGTGTGTATTAGCATGTTGTATGTAGCGCCAAGCACGTGTGGCTTATTTAAGGACAGATGTAGAGGCTTCTTCCTCGGCCCTCTAACCTCTCACAGGTCTCTGAGCAACCAGGCTTTTGGTTGTTGGCACCTGTCAGCGGAGAGGTAGTGTTTACACTGGCGGAGAGGGAAGGAATTACGGTGCAGCAGTGAAGGTCGTTGTTTCAGCGCTTTCTATTAGGGTCGTGAGTGTCGGACGTTTCAAGAGGTGTTTGCTGCCATCTGTGTTGGCTTCGTCAGTGGGATCAACATTGTGCGATGAGTCTGAAATATCCATGAAAAGTGATTCGTGGAAAGACGTTAAACATTACAAACATGTTTCACCAAAGTCTCCCAGTGGGCAAAACACCATAACAGGATGACTGATTTTAGTTACTTCAGTGTAGAAAGAATGAATGACTAGTAAAGAACAGAAAAACACAATACCGTGACTGGAACAATACATATAATCCACATATAAGAGAGAGAGAGAGAGAGAGAGAGAGAGAGAGAGAGAGAGAGAGAGAGAGACGATGTTTCGGTCTGTGTTGGACCATTCACAAGTCACACAGACAGAAGAGAGTGAGTGAGCCAGTATATATAAGCAAGAAAAACAGGGACGGGAGAAAGAGAAGAGGAAAAAGAAGTACACTTAGGCAAGCTAAGAAATAATGTAAACTGACCTTTAGTTTAGAGAACTTAATAAGGCGAATGTAGCTTAGGCCAAGGTAATGGCAAGGTGATTATCAGATCTTTGGAAACAAGACAAGTAACACCAGTTACAGTGATGGTCCAATTATTTGTGTTCTCATGTCAGGAGCATTACTCAGTGCTCAGCTTTCAAGGCGGGGCAGACATCTAGCCTCAAAACATTTACTACCTACATAATGTGAGTGAAGCATCTAAACTACTGGGGACGCCTCAACATAGTTTATAATGTACTGTTTGCGGCGGACAAGAAAAATGCCGAATGATGTGAGTGTTAGGAAATACTTGAGGGTTAGGTCCTTAGTATGCTCATAAATATAACTTACTGGAGTAAGAGGCAAGGAATGACATGTAGAATAAACCCAGTGAAACTCATGGCTACCATACTCACACCAGTGCTCGAATTATTATGATTATTATTCATGATGAAGCGCTAAACTCTTAGGAATCATACAGCATCTGATGAATGAGATCCATGGTTAAAGACTCTTCAACCTGCTACATGCAGATGTAAGAACTATTGCCAGGATAAAGACTTCCAGAGAAAGCTTTATCACTTCCTGCCACAAGTTCTAGATCTGCCAGGTTGTGATGGCTATGTATGCCAGTGCACCGCGTGCAGCAAGCGGTCAACATGGAGGTCTTGCTGTAGGGCAGCTTGCTAGGGCAGACTCCTTGTGATGGCTATGTAGCCCAGTGCACCGCATGCAGCAAGCGGTCAACATGGAGGTCTTGCTGTAGGGCAGCTTGCTAGGGCAGACTCCTTGTGATGGCTATGTAGCCCAGTGCAGCAAGCGGTCAACATGGAGGTCTTGCTGTAGGGCAGCTTGCTAGGGCAGACTCCTTGTGATGGCTATGTAGGCCAGTGCAGCAAGCGGTCAACATGGAGGTCTTGCTGTAGGGCAGCTTGCGAGGGCACACTCCTGGAAATTGGTACACTTACGTCATGGGACTGTGTTATTCATTTGTTAGTGGAATGGAAAAACTTGTTTTTCAGAGTGGAAGAGAATGAATAATTGTTCATGGCACTGACTTAAAGGTGCCGGTGCAAGATGTGGAGCTGGTGTGAGGGGTGGATTTGGTGTGTGGGGTGGAGTTGGTGTGAGGGGTGGAGTTGTTGTGTGGGGTGGAGCTGGTGTGAGGGGTGGAGCTGGTGTGAGGGGTGGAGCTGGTGTGAGGGGTGGAGCTGGTGTGAGGGGTGGGGCTGGTGTGAAGTGTGGGGCTGGTGTGAGGGGTGGAGCTGGTGTGAAGGGTGGAGTTGGTGGAAGGGTGGGACTGGTGTGTGGGGTGGGGCTGGTGTGTGGGGTGGGGCTGGTGTGTGGGTGGAGTTGGTGTGAGGGTGGAGTTGGTGTGAGGGTGGAGTTGGTGTGAGGGTGGAGTTGGTGTGAGGGTGGAGTTGGTGTGAGGGTGGAGTTGGTGTGAGGGTGGAGTTGGTGTGAGGGGTGGAGTTGGTGTGAGGGTGGAGTTGGTGTGAGGGTGGAGTTGTGTGAGGGGGGTGGAGGGTGGGTTTGTGAGGGGTGGAGTTGGTGTGAGGGGTGGAGTTGGTGTGAGGGTGGAGTTGGTGTGAGGGGTGGAGTTGGTGTGAGGGGTGGAGTTGGTGTGAGGGGTGGAGTTGGTGTGAGGGGTGGAGTTGGTGGAGGGTGGAGT
>WNWK01031382.1:0-22744 GCA_009830355.1 Cherax destructor
AATATCTACTGTTTTCAACCCTAGTAGTGCAGCCCAATTGTTTCCCACAAACACCCATACCTCTATAATCTATCAGTTTAAATTCCTAGACAAGTCATCAATGACCCCCTCAATCGAATTGGCTAATGCAACCACTCCAGCCCCAGAGAGATGAACCCCATCCTTTGCATACCTATCATGTTTGCCATATAATTTGTCCCAGTTATCAATGAATGGGATTGCAAGTTCCTTGCAGTACCTGTCTAGCCAGCAATTTATGCCAATTGCCCACTCCCCTTCTAGGTAAGATCCTACATATGATTGGGAACCCTCCCTTAGACCTGACTACTTCTGTGGCTGACCTGTACTTATCCAGTAGCTCCTGTCTCATGCCCTTCCCGATGTCATTTCCACCATAACTAAGACAGATAATGGGCTTGTTCCCATTACATGACATAATAATATTATCCAACCTGCTGACTATGTCACCAACACCAGCTCCTGGGAGGCACACCCTCTGTCTGACCTTCCTATCTCTGTTACAAAAAGCACGGTCCATATATCTTACCTGAGAGTCTCCCACAATTATAATATTCTTACCTTGATTAGCAGGGAAGTCAGTGGTACCTTTAATCTCACTAACCACTGAAGTACACTCGTCCTGAATTATGAACCACTTGCCACTTAAAGCGGTTGCAACTCTTTAGCTCACTGTTGGTGTCTTTTTCCTTACCAGCTCCAACCATTTCATACTCACTCCCAAACCCATCTAGGCGTAGCTTCAGTCTCCTATTCTCCTGAAGAAGTAGAACCTCCTTCAACACTTTAACCTGAGATTCCAAAACACTACAGCAAGCCATGGTGCTCATTAACACCCCACGCTAATTCCCAGACAGCTTAGGACAGTGGCAATTTTAAAGGATTTATCAATTAAATTTCTTGGGTATTTTAGAAAATTAGCTATTACATATTTTTTTTAGATTTTTTCATTTATGAATTCTGGATTACAAATACACAAAGCTCTCATTGTTATCCTTAATAATTAAAGCATGTAGGAAAGGCACTTCTTCGAACTCAGCAGTAAAATTTATAGAATGAGCTAAACTATTTAATTTAACAAGGAAATGGGTTATATCTATATTTTTAGGCATAAGACGCTACATATCATTAGCATATCTATACCAGTTAGCTCTATTAGGAAGGATTGTGTTAAGCAATCTTGTTTCAAAATATTCCATGTATGAATTACTAAGAACAGGTGAAAGAGGATTTCCCATTATCATACCAAACTTCTGGGTGTAAAACTCGCCATTAAATATAAATTTTGCATCAACAATACAAAGTTTAATAAGTTTAATGATAGTGGGAACTGACGATGGTAAATCGTAATTAACAAGTTCTTCAGATTAGAAACTTAATAAATCATCAACTGGAACTTTTTTAAACAAGGAAGTAACATCAAAACTAACCATGTTGAAACCATTTAAGTCAACCAAGGTGCTTAATTTATCCACTAAATCTATGTTGTTTTTAACATTGAAGTTAGAATTTTTTCCAACAATTGGGCTCAAAATATCTACAAGCCATTTAGATAATTTGAAGGAAACTGAACCTATGTAGTTAATAATTGGTCAAACTGGATTATCTGGTTTGTGCGTTTTTATTAATCCATACATATATAATAAAGATGGATTAGTGGACGTATTTTTTTTAATTTATTTATCTTTGCCTTTGAGTAGACTTCTTATAATTTTATTAAAATTACTGTTAACAGATTCTAAGGGAGTCTTTCAAAGTTTAGAATAAGTTTCTGTATCATCTAAGAGATTATTAATTTCATCTTGGTAATCAGTCTTCTTCAAAATTACTATTGCCTTTATTTTATCTGCTTGAGTAAGATGCAAATTTTTATTACTAATAAGCTTATCTTTGAGGAAATATGTTGTTTTAACATATAGCTACATACCATCCCCTTACTAATATTAATTTCATCAGTGGATAAGTCAGATAATTTTTCTAAGTTACAAAAGGCTTTTGCAATTTCAATATTATTAAGTTTCTTAGAAATTGCTAAACTTAGACCGAAACCAAGAGCAGCAGTTGTATTTTTATCTAATATTTCATCTGAGAAGTTAATTACAAAGTTGTCATTGGTATGCTTTCTCCAATCACTGTTTTCAATTAAACTGTCTAATTTTCTTTGTAGTTTGTTTTTGAGTTCATTAGAAATTCTTCTGAGTTTATTATAACAATGATCCAACATACTGTGTTTCCATTCTGAAGGAATGGCCTGATTAAAAGAATATTTTTTGTTTCTCAATATTTTGAATGCCTCCTTCTCTTCTATTTTAGTAATTTCAATATGTTTCTGAAGAATAAGTCTCATAAAAATCATCAAAGGGACGATCTCTCATGTCAGGGAGACTATTTGGTAAAAGATACTTGGGCAAAACTTTATCATTCAAACAGTTTTTTTAAAAAATAAGTCAAATTTTAAGCTTGTGTAACTTAATCAGTGCAGAGGAAAACTGGGGGAAAAAAAAATATGATTAGGAAAGTTAATCGAGAAATATCTGAAGAGTCGTGTGGTATCCATTGATGAAATAAGATCACAGTAAACATGTCATATCACAATATGCAGAACAATCACTGTGAAAAAATAGTGAATTTCCAATCGCTTTCGTGACTTCTCACATTATCAAGAAACTATAGAAATAAAACATCAACAGGAAGGCATATAAGGGCAAGACTACACCTCACAGTCACGTCACAGCAACCGAATCTATGAATCACAACTAATACAATGAATCTTAAATTCTTCCCAAATTTTATTAATTATAAATGAATCCAATTTATATAAACCAAAAGCAATATTCATATTATTTTCAAAACTACTTTTTATGTAACATGATTCTATTATAATCCTTCCTAAAAGAGCAAAGTGGTATAGATATGTTGATCATAATTTTGTATTATGCCTAAAAATATAGATAAACAATTACGTACCTTGTTAAATTAAATAGTTTAGCTCATTCTGTAAATTTTACAGCTGAGTTCGAAGACAACTATTAATAATTATTAAGGGTAACAATGGTTTTCAATTTATAATTTAAAAAAACTACAAATAACTGTTCCTATGTACAATATTATTCTTCATATCAAGATAGAGTTAAACTGTCGGTATTCTCATCAATGTTTTTGAGAGCTTTACTTATTTGTAATCCAGAATTCATAGATGAAGAAATCTCAAAAAATTATGAAATAGCTAATGATCTAAAATACCCAAGAAACTTAATTGATAAATACTTTAAAATTGCCAGAAATATTATTTACAATTCAAAAAGGGACAACCAACCATATTCAACTAAAAATATATTGGTTCTCCCTTACCATGAAAACTTTGTTGATATGCCTTCTCTTCTAAGACTTTTATTAACAAAGGTGTGTTTAAAAATCATGATACATTAAAAAACTTTTGATAAAAAAATACCCCCAAAATGCTGACGGGTGTGTGTATAAGATTCCTTGTCAAAAATGTGATAAAGTTTATTACAGTGAAACTGGTAAAAGTCTTGAAGTAAGATTAAAACAACATAAATATAGAATTAGAAGTGTACAAGATTCAAATGCTCTGTTTTTTTTTCATACGAGAGATTTTAATCATCCATTTGATTTTCAAAAGGCTGAGAAAGTTGTATCAAGCAAGTCCATACCTGGAGTATACCTGGAGAGGCTTTCGGGGGTCAGCGCCCCCGCGAATCGGTCTGAGACCAGGTATCGTGGTGGATCAGGGTCTGATAAACCAGGCTGTTACTTCTGGCCGCACGCAAACTAACGTACGAATCACAGCCCGGCTGGTCAGGAACTGACTTTAGGTGCCTGAGCAGTGCCTGCTTGAAGACAGCCAGGGGTCTTTTGGTAATCCCCCTTATGTATGCCGTGAGGCAGTGTAACAGTCTTGGGCCCCAGACACTTATAGTGTTGTCTCTCAGTGTACTCGTGGCGCCCCTGCTTTTCATTGGGGGAATGTTGCATCTCCTGCCGAGTCTTTTGCTTTCATAGGGAGTGATTTTCGTTTGCAAGTTTGATACTAATCCCTCTACATGTTCGTCAGGAATATAAAATCACGTTTCATAAAAAGTAGTTTTGACAATAATATGAATATTGCTTTTGGTTTATATAAATTGGATTTATTTATAATTAATAAAAATTGGGAAGAATTTAAGATATATTAGACAAGTAAAAAAATCTCAATGCTTGGGTCGAGTATCAGTCGTGTTTCACAGATTCGGGTGTTGTGCCTGTGTACTGGTGTTCTGAAATACGTGTTTGGAGGTCTCTGGATGTTTCGCCCCCCAAACACGTATTTCAGAACACCAGTACGCAGGCAGATCGGACGATTTAAGAAATGCCTGTGTTCAACATCGAAATTCCCATAACCCAGACTTATCGCAAGACTTATCGACAGAGAAGAAAACACTCAATACCGCAGAATCCTGCGGTATTAAGTCTATAACATAGCTGAACCACTTGCCACATAACTACATACTCACCCACCAGTCCCGTGCAGATCCTCATCAGATCCAACCTACCCAGCATTCTCCACCTGACTCCATCCTATAAATACTTATGTTGTCAATAAAGAATCACATTATACCAATGTGTCGGTATTTCATACCATTTATTATCATATGCCTTCCTGTTGATGTTTTATTTTTATAGTTCCTTGATAATGCGAGAAGTCACGAAAACGCTTGGAATTTAACTATTATTTTCACAGTGCTTGTTCTGCATATATATATATATATATATATATATATATATATATATATATATATATATATATATATATATATAATATATATATATATATATATATATATATATATATATATATATATAAAATCATATATACATATATATACATATATTTACATATATATAAAATATATATATATATATATATATATATATATATATATTATATATTATATATATATATATATATATATATATATATATATATATATATATATATATACATATATTTACATATATAATTTCATATAGTATATATATATAACATATATATACATATATATATACATATATACTATATATATATATATATATATATATATATATATATATATATATATATTTTTACATATATTTGTAGTGTTAGAGTGTTCAGCAGAAGTTTATGGTTACAGGCGAGTGGGTGCGGGAGGGAAGAGGAGCGATTGGTGGAATGATGATGTAAAGAGAGTAGTAAGGGAAAAAGTTAGCATATGAGAGGTTTTTACAAAGTAGAAGTGATGCAAGGAGGGAAGAGTATATGGAGAGAAAAAGAGAGGTTAAAAGAGTGGTGAAGCAATGTAAAAAGAGAGCAGATGAGAGAGTGGGTGAGATGTTATCAGCAAATTTTGTTGAAAATAAGAAAAAGTTTTGGAATGAGATTAATAAGTTGAGGAAGCCTAGAGAACAAATGGATTTGACAGTTAAAAATAGGAGAGGAGAGTTATTAAATGGAGAGTTAGAGGTATCGGGAAGATGGAGAGAATATTTTGAGGATTTGTTAAATGTTGATGAAGACAGGGAAGCTGTGATTTCGTGTGTAGGGCAAGGAGGAATAACATCTTGTAGGAGTGTGGAAGAGCCAGTTGTGGGTGTAGGGAAGTTCGTGAGGCAGTGGGTAGAATGAAAGGGGTAAGGCAGCTGGGATTGATGTGATAAAGATAGAAATGTTAAAAGCAGGTGGGGATATAATTTTGGAGAGGTTGGTGCTATTATTTAATAAATGTATGGAAGAGGGTAAGGTACCTAGGGATTGGCAGAGAGCGTGTATTGTTCCTTTGTATAAAGGCAAAGGGGACAAAAAAGAGTGCAAAAATTATAGGGGAATAAGTCTGTTGAGTGTACCTGGTAAAGTGTATGGTAGAGTTATTATTGAAAGAATTAAGAGTAAAACAGAAAGCAGGATAGCAGATGAACAAGGGGCTTTAGGAAAGGTAGGGGTGTGTAGACCAAGTGTTTACAGTGAAACATATAGGTGAACAGTATTTGGATAAGGGTAAAGATGTTTTTGTGGCATTTATGGATTTGGAAAAGGCGTATGATAGGGTAGATAGGGGGCAATGTGGCAGATGTTGCAGGTGTATGGAATAGGAGGAAGGTTACTGAAAGCAGTGAAGAGTTTTTATGAGGATAGTGAGGCTCAGGTTAGAGTGTGTAGGAGGGAAGGGACTATTTCCCAGTAAAAGTGGGCCTTAGACAAGGATGTGTGATGTCACCGTGGTTGTTCAATATATTTATAGATGGGGTTGTAAGAGAAGTGAATGCGAGGGTCTTGGCAAGAGGTGTTGGGCTAAGATAAAGAAGCAAATACAAAGTGGGAGTTGTCACAGTTGCTTTTTGCTGATGACACTGTGCTTTTGGGAGATTCTGAAGAGAAGTTGCAGAGGTTGGTGGATGAATTTGGTAGGGTGTGTAAAAGAAGAAAATTGAAAGTGAATATAGGAAAGAGTAAGGTGATGAGGATAACAAAAAGAATAGGTGACGAAAGATTGATATCAGATTGGAGGGAGAGAGTATGGAGGAGGTGAATGTATTCAGATATTTGGGAGTGGACATTCGGCGGATGGGTCTATGAAGGATGAGGTGAATCATAGAATTGATGAGGGGAAAAGGGTGAGTGGAGCACTTCGGAGTCTGTGGAGACAAAGAACCTTGTCCATGGAAGTAAAGAGGGGAATGTATGAGAGTATAGTTATACCAACGCTCTTATATGGGTGTGAAGCATGGGTGATGAATGTTGCAACGAGAGAAGGCTGGAGGCAGTGGAGATGTCATGGTCTGAGGTCAATGTGTGGTGTGAATATAATGCAGAGAATTCGGAGTTTGGAAATTAGGAGGAGGTGCGGGATTACCAAAACGATTGTCCAGAGAGCTGAGGAGGGGTTGTTGAGGTGGTTTGGACATGTAGAGAGAATGGAACGAAACAGAGTGACTTCGAGAGTGTATAAATCTGTAGTGGAGGGAAGGAGGGGTAGGGGTCGGCCTAGGAAAGGTTGGAGGGAGGGGTAAAGGAAGTTTTGTGTGCGAGGGGCTTGGACTTCCAGCAAGCATGTGTGAGCGTATTTGATAGGAGTGAATGGAGGCATATGGTTTTAATACTTGACGTGCTGTTGGAGTGTAGCAAAGTAACATTTATGAAGGGATTCAGGAAACCGGCAGGCCGGACTTGAGTTCTGGAGATGGGAAGTACAGTGCCGGCACTCTGAAGGAGGGGTGTTAATGTTGCAGTTTTATAACTGTAGTGTAAAGCACCCTTCTGGCAAGACAGTGATGGAGTGAATGATGATGAAAGTTTTTCTTTTCGGGCCACCCTGCCTTGGTGGGAATCGGCTGATGTGTTAATAAAAAAAATAACATATATATATATATACATATATATATATATTTATATATATATATATATATATATATATATATATATATATATATATATATATATATATATATATATATATATAAAATATATATACATATATATATACATATATATATATATATATATATATATATATATATATATATATATATATATATATATATATATATATATATATATATATATATATATATATATATATATATATCTATACATATATATATATATATATATATAATATATATATATATATATATATATATATATATATATATATTATAATATATTATATATATATATATATCTATAATATATATATAGATCTTATTACGAATATAAAATATAAATATATATATATTTATATATATATATTATATATATATTATATATATATAATAAATATATATATATATATATATATTAATAAATTATTATATAGATCGTGAGTGTGAGTGGCAGAAGTCCTGTTTAGCAATTTTGTCTTGATTACGTGAAAAATAAAACAAGCTAAATCACAATCAAAAACAATTGCCAAATTTTTCTTCTATCTCAAGTGACTTTACAACTTCACTTCTCACCCTATTTTCCCAGCTGACTTGGCAGATCCAAGAAGAGAAGTATAAAAGTCGGACAGCTTTATGGAGGATTGAAGAAATGGAATTCAAAGTGAATTTGTTTCAGTAGCAGGATCATGTGAGGCTTCTGTGATACCCTGTGTCGGAGCAGGTCCCTGTGTCACACTATGTAGCTGTCTAGAGAGCCAGGTCCCTGTGTCACACTATGTAGCTGTCTAGTGAGCCAGATCCCTGTGTCACACTATGTAGCTGTCTAGTGAGCCAGGTCCCTGTGTCACACCTATGTAGCTGTCTAGTGAGGCAGGTCCCTGTGTCACACTGGTAAATGACTTTAGCCTGGTTCCTGTGTCACACCAAGAAACTGTCTAGTGAGCCAGGCCCCTGTCTCACACCAGGTAGCTGTCTAGTTAGCCAGGTCCCTGCGTCACTCCAGGTTGCTGTCTAGTTAGCCAGGTTCCTGTGTCACACCAGGTAGCTGTCTCGTTAGCCAGGTCCCTGTGTCATACCTTGTAGCTGATAAATTAGACACATATGCAACACTTGGGTATCTTTATTGAGGAAACGTTTCGCCACACAATGGCTTCATCAGTCCAATACAAAGTAGAAAGGTGTAAGGAGAGGAGGAGTTTGAGGTAATCAGTCCCTCGGCCTGGAGTCGATGTGTTCAGTCCATCAATCTTGTAAGAAGATTGATGGATAGAATATGTCAATTCCAGGCTGAGGGACTAATTACCTCAAACTCCTCCTCTCCTTACATCTTTCTACTTTGTATTGGACTGATGAAGCCACTGTGTGGCGAAACGTTTCCTCAATAAAGATACCCAAGTGTTGCATATGTGTCTAATTTATCAACTTGTCGGTTATCTGAACCATTTATCTGCATACCTTGTAGCTGTCTAGTGAGCCAGGTCCCTGTGTCACACCTTGTAGCTGTCTAGTGAGCCAGGTCCCTGTGTCACACCTGGTAGCTGTCTAGTGAGCCAGGTCCCTGTGTCACACCTGGTAACTGTCTAGTTAACCAGGTCCCTGTGCCACACCAGGTCCCTGTGTCACACCTGGTAGCTGTCTAGTGACCCAGGTCCCTGTGTCACACCTGGTAGCTATCTAGTTGGTCAGGTCCCTGTGTCACACCTGGTAGCTGTCTAGTGACCCAGGTCATTGTGTCACACCTGGTAGCTGTCTAGTTAGCCAGGTCATTGTGTCACACCTAGTAGGTGTCTAGTGACCCAGGTCCCTGTGTTACACCTGGTAGCTGTCTAGTAAGCCAGGTGTGTATGTCACCTGTTGTTTATTGAGCCAGGTGAGTGTCACACCTGGTAGTTGTCTAGTGAGCCAGGTGAGTGTCACACCTGGTAGTTGTCTAGTGGGCCAGGTGAGTGCCACACCTAATAGTTGTCTAGTGAGCCAGGTGAGTGTCACACCTGGTAGTTGTCTAGTGGACCAGGTGAGTATCACACCTGGTAGTTGTCTAGTGAGCCAGAAGTGTGTCACACCTGGTAGTTGTCTAGTGAGCCAGGTGAGTGTCACACCTGGTAGTTGTGAACCAGGTGTGAGGCACACCTGGTAGTTGTGAACCAGGTGTGAGTCACACCTGGTACATGTTGTATCTCCATCTTTAAAGCTGATAGCAACATATATCTGTATGTTATTGCATATAGTCCAGAGTCGCGTAGCACGGCTATCATTTACCAATGTTGTTCTTGTGTATCAGGAAACTCCGTGTAGCAGGTCCCACCATCTTGCTGTGTGATAAATATTCCTCCTGGCCTGTGTTATGTGGTTGTCCTAGACCGTCTTCGTCACATCCGGTAAACCTTACACTTCATGAATTACAGTTTGCTTGTGTTTCCTGTTGTGCATTTTAAAGTTGACTATCTTGAATTACCTGATAACTCATGACTCTTTTACTAGACTAGGCTCTGTCATATTTATTTTTGAATCTATGTAATGAGTCCGTATCAACTGAATCATTTTTTCCTTTTATTCCGTTCCATTATCACTGTTTTTGTTAAAATAATGTTTCCTTATTTCATATAGTCCGTTTGTGTGTGATGTCCATTGACGTCTACTGTGTTCTCTGTAGAGATGCTAAATGAAGGAGTAACTCCAATACGTGTTATGTAGCCAAGTATTGATAAGAAGACTTTACAAGGTTTGACGCACGAGTTGGCTTTACCATATTCATCTTCTTGATGAGCCTGAGAAACCTCTACTGATGCGGAAGCGCTTTGTGACCCTTTTAGGTTTAGCGCTTTTTTATTATTATAATAATAATGCACTGGTGTATTAAACGATCTGCCAATAAAATCTTCACTGCATTAAGTGTTTGTTTACCACCTATCCTGTAGTATCCTCCAGAGTATATTGTGTGACGAGATCGTAATCTTTCTTTCTTCTTCGCTTCGTCAGTAACACGAGGTCTTGATCGCTTATTCTACATACCACATCACTGTCAGATCAAATAGTCTCAGATCTCTCTTGTGCAACCTTGCAACCTTGCAACCCTCAACCTTCCAAGCTTCACGTTCTGTTTAACAAGACGAAAGTTCCATACAGGAAATTTATGCTTGAGAATGTTTTCACTAACGAGGTAAAGAGTCTGGCTCTTTATTTTTTAGTTGAACTGATAGGTTTTGTAAATCCAGTGTTGCCGATGTTACTGTGTTCATACGCAATTCAGAGGTTTTAAGCTTCTTCTCAGTCTGTCAAAAAACTATTATTAATTGATTTTTAAACGATATTCACAAATGCTTTAATGTAATATTTACAAATATTTTTCTATGAAATTCTACGTAAGACTTTATGAGTTAGTTACTTTACTCTTTTTTCCAATTTGGATTTATTTTTAATATTTTTTTTCCATTTAATCGCTGATAAATGGAATCTAAAATTTTACTTCACTCGGTAGCTATACCACACGGTACCTATATTATACGGTAGCTATACCACCCGGTAGCTATACCACACGGTAGCTATACCACATAACTTTTAAGCAAATCCATTTAGCTGCGTCGGAGAACATTTCTGCTTTAATTTAGAGCACTAAATTGAATTAAAGCTCTAGTTCATAAATGTTCTTGAATATCGAAGCAAAGAAGCTAAAATCCATTGAGAAAAATTATTTCTTAGATCCCTCTCCTTCCTGGGTAACATTTACCAGTATAAATTATGTGTGGCTGGGTTACGGACCGTCACATTATTGTGTGGGGCTGGGTTACGGACCGTCACATTATTGTGTGGCTGGGTTACGGACCGTCACATTATTATGTGTGGCTGGGTTACGGACCATCACATTATTGTGTAGCTGGGTTACGGACCGTCATATTATTGTGTGGCTGGGTTACGGACCGTCACATTATTATGTGTGGCTCGGTTACGGACCGTCACATTATTATGTGTGGCTGGGTTACGGACCATCACATTATTGTGTGGCTGGGTTACGGACCGTCACATTATTGTGTGGCTGGGTTACGGACCGTCACATTATTATGTGTGGCTGGGTTACGGACCGTCACATTATTGTGTGGCTGGGTTACGGACCGTCAATTATGTGTGGCTGGGTTACGGACCGTCACATTATTGTGTGGCTGGGTTACGGACCGTCACATTATTAGTGTGGCTGGGTTACGGACCGTCACATTATTATGTGTGGCTGGGTTACGGACCGTCACATTATTGTGTGGCTGGGTTACGGACCGTCA
Source organism: Cherax destructor (assembly GCA_009830355.1). NCBI lineage: Eukaryota > Metazoa > Arthropoda > Malacostraca > Decapoda > Parastacidae > Cherax > Cherax destructor. Next base: position 11,709 of record WNWK01031382.1, read on the forward strand.
CATTATTATGTGTGGCTGGGTTACGGACCGTCACATTATTGTGTGGCTGGGTTACGGACCGTCACATTATTATGTGTGGCTGGGTTACGGACCGTCACATTATTGTGTGGCTGGGTTACGGACCGTCACATTATTGTGTGGCTGGGTTACGGACCGTCACATTATTATGTGTGGCTGGTTACGGACCGTCACATTATTGTGTGGCTGGGTTACGGACCGTCACATTATTGTGTGGCTGGGTTACGGACCGTCACATTATTGTGTGGCTGGGTTACGGACCGTCACATTATTATGTGTGGCTGGGTTACGGACCATCACATTATTGTGTGCTGGGTTACGGACCGTCACTTATTATGTGTGGCTGGGTTACGGACCGTCACATTATTGTGTGGCTCGGTTACGGACCGTCACATTATTTGTGTGCTGGTTACGGACCGTCACATTATTATGTGCTGGGTTACGGACCGTCACATTATTGTGTGGCTGGGTTACGGACCGTCACATTATTAGTGTGGCTGGGTTACGGACCGTCACATTATTGGTGGCTGGGTTACGGACCGTCACATTATTATGTGTGGCTGGGTTACGGACCGTCACATTATTGTGAGGCTGGGTTACGGACCGTCACATTATTGTGTGGCTGGGTTACGGACCGTCACATTATTATGTGTGGCTGGGTTACGGACCGTCACATTATTGTGTGGCTGGGTTACGGACCGTCACATTATTGTGTGCTGGGTTACGGACCGTCACATTATTGAGTGGCTGGGTTACGGACCGTCACATTATTATGTGTGGCTGGGTTACGGACCGTCACATTATGTGTGGCTGGGTTACGGACCGTCACATTATTGTGTGGCTGGGTTACGGACCGTCACATTATTGTGTGGCTGGGTTACGGACCGTCACATTATTATGTGTGGCTGGGTTACGGACCGTCACATTATTATGTGTGGCTGGGTTACGGACCGTCACATTATTGTGTGGCTGGGTTACGGACCGTCACAATATTGTGTGGCTGGGTTACGGACCGTCACATTATTATGTGTGGCTGGGTTACGGACCGTCACATTATTGTGTGGCTGGGTTACGGACCGTCACATTATTGTGTGGCTGGGTTACGGACCGTCACATTATTGTGTGGCTGGGTTACGGACCGTCACATTATTATGTGTGGCTTGGTTACGGACCGTCACATTATTGTGTGGCTGGGTTACGGACCGTCACATTATTGTGTGGCTGGGTTACGGACCGTCACATTATTATGTGTGGCTGGGTTACGGACCGTCACATTATTGTGTGGCTGGGTTACGGACCGTCACATTATTGTGTGGCTGGGTTACGGACCGTCACATTATTGTGTGGCTGGGTTACGGACCGTCACATTATTATGTGTGGCTGGGTTACGGACCGTCACATTATTGTGTGGCTGGGTTACGGACCGTCACATTATTGTGTGGCTGGGTTACGGACCGTCACATTATTATGTGTGGCTGGGTTACGGACCGTCACATTATTGTGTGGCTGGGTTACGGACCGTCACATTATTGTGTGGCTGGGTTACGGACCGTCACATTATTATGTGTGGCTGGGTTACGGACCGTCACATTATTGTGTGGCTGGGTTACGGACCGTCACATTATTGTGTGGCTGGGTTACGGACCGTCACATAATTATATGGCTGGGTTACGGACCGTCACATTATTATGTGGCTGGGTTACGGACCGTCACATTATTATGTGTGGCTGGGTTACGGACCGTCACATTATTATGTGTGGCTGGGTTACGGACCGTCACATTATTATGTGTGGCTGGGTTACGGACCGTCACATTATGTGTGGCTGGGTTACGGACCGTCACATTATGTGTGGCTGGGTTACGGACCGTCACATTATTATGTGTGGCTGGGTTACAGACCGTCACATTATTATCTGTGGCTGGGTTACGGACCGTCACATTATGTGTGGCTGGGTTACGGACCGTCACATTATTATTATGGGTTCTTCAAATAATCGTGAGACACAATTATTTAAAGAAGTCCACTATAATTTATGCAATAACCTTTCACTTTTAGTGGTATTTGAGAAGTTTGTGTTGCAATTCTTGGGTCTTTTGTGGAAGTTGAGTTACAGCTCCGAGTCCGGTTAATGGTGAACCTATCTGAGAAGTGACTGCTTCATTTTCAGAGCCTAATATAATGATCTCAAGTTTATCCCTCTGTAGGTTGACCTCCAGCTCTTGGGTTACTTAAGTGTGTTAAACTACAACTGTTTGTGTACGCTTAAAGAGCACATACAGTATTTATACAAATATTAAATACCGTGTGAATGATTCATCAAATCAATCTCAAATTTTACTAGTTTTTGAGATGGTTTTGGTTGGAGCTTAAAGATGTTGTGTTTCAACTCCTGGACCTCCTAAGGATTGCTTTACAATGCATCATGCAATTTACCTCATATTTTTTAGTGTTTTGACAAGGTTCGGTTTCTACTCTTGAGTTCTCAGAGGTTCTAGAACTAAAGTTCTAAGGTTTCTTGAAGTTTACGACACAATACATTTTTCGGATTGATCTAAAATTGAAGGGATAATCGAGAGAGTCGGAACTCATTGTTTGAACTCATTAATGTCTACTTACATCTACTGAGCCTCGTGCAGATGTCTTTACACTGACCTGTCCAATAGATCAACAGTTTGAACTGTGTTTGACTAGGGTGAGCTGCAGACAAATCACGGAACGGGTTTGATTTGAACCCGTGGCTAATGAGTGGTAAAATTCGAGGCCAATGTGCAAGCCACTCATGATATTACGATTTCGTCAGTCATAAGTTGCAGCTTCTGCGTTTATGTGTGTGAACCTCTGCTCTGAGACCTGCTATATACCTCTGTGTGTGAAAATTATTACTAACAGCTTATTGGATTGTAAATTAATCTCAAATACTCGTAGAACTCATCCTTCTAGGACTCTTAATGGTTAAGAGTTATAATACCTGGGCTCTTTGAAGGTATTAAGAGCTATAAGTCTAGTGTCTCTTGACCCAAGACGTATAGCTCCTGGGCCTCTTTATCGTACTAATCTAGGGTTCAAGCAAGCTTTGGGTACTGAGTTGGATCTCAAGCAATGCTATGTGGCTGGAGTTATCAAAGCGACGTAATTCCTCAGTCAGTCGCGTAGATTTCAAAATACATTTGCTTATTATTAGCAATAATAACTTAGGCTAAATATCTGACGTATTAATATGCAACATATATGATAACATTAAATGCGAGGAATTTTTAGGTTAAAAACACTCAGTTGGTGGGTCTAGGAGCTATCACCTAACAAAGTCCTCAGGTAAGACTAAGACCTGAAGGTTATTACGCAGTTTGCTGGTAGGTCGAGGAACTAATAACTAACACATAGTACAAGATTAGGTCCTGGAAATATTAGCTAACATTCAGTCCACTATCATGTGTAGGATGCAGCACCTAACGTAGACACTACAATTATTTCTAATAATCTAATAACTAACTTACAGTTTACTATTACACCTATTAACTTACAGCTAATATAATATCAACAGTTATTTGTGAGAGCTAATAGATAAAATATTTTATGTAAGCTCTGGGAAACAAAAGCTAACAGAAAACAGAGAAGAAGCTGACCTAGAATCCACTGTAAGGGCTAAATGTTTATGGCTACCATACGTTAGTTGAATGTAGCCACTGTCTACTGATGTCATATTTACATTTATCAAGGGAGGTGGCTTCAGGTCAGGCTTCAAGTAACTATCAGCATATCAAGACCTTTATTATGCAGTCTCAGATGGGCAACAGTTGGATTAGTTCAGGGATATATGTAGATATAATCTCAGGGAGCAGTTAGTTATGGGTTAGATAAGTTTCTTAGATAAGTAGTCGTTGGGTTTATTTATTTTTGGATGGTTACTCTTAGATGGGTAGTTGTTGAGTTAGTTGATGGTTGGAATCTCTCAGATGGGTTGATTTTAGATTAGTTGAGTGATGTAAAATTATGAACTACAAGTACACATAAATTATTCATGATTCCCACAGTCATTACTAGAGGAGAGTGTGCCTTTGTTTCGTTATTGTTGTTGGTTTAGGTTCCATCTTTACTAGAGAAGAGTGTGCCTTTGTTTCGTTATTGTTGTTGGCGCAGGTTCCATCATTACTTGTGTTCCGGGAAGATTCAATAGATACTTGTAGCTTCGTTACAGATTAAGTTGTATGGTTTCTTTAGCTGCTTATGTTGGAGGTACGAATTTTTATGATTTTTTTATTGGTGTGAAGAGTTCTTCACACTAAGTTAACGTTAGGGACTAATTACCTTATCTTTTGTATATAGTTCTACTCTCTTCATATAATGTCCTAGAACTTGTATTGATAAAGCCACTGGATGGCGAAACGTCTACAGTAGACACCCAGATGTTGCACATGTGTCTAATTTTTCATCTTGTCGGTATTATGTACCAGTCATCTACAAAATCAAACATCAACAATTTTTTGGGCCTAAATGAGGTGATTTGTTAATTGGTCAAATATTTATAAAAATGTATTATAAATACATGAACTATAATACTCTCATTTATTTCAAACAGTTTCCCAACTATATCTATAAATCGATTAAAGAACCTAATTGGCTTTGATTGACTAAAACTGTTATAATGTATTTTTTAACCAATATTAAGTTTTATGTAAGGAGTGTGAAGATTTTTGAGAATTTTCTTAATAAAAATTGCCTATTGAAAATTTTAAATAGTTGTAGTGTCAACTTTAAATTTTCATTTGCAAAGTAAAAGTAGATCTATTATTTAAAACAGATTTCATACACTTTACTTATTTATCTGGTTAGATGAGGTTCGCCAGGAAACAGGACAAGTGTTTCCTGACGCTGGTCTTAGTCAGATGATGACCCGCCGTTGGAGCATTTGGTCATCTGACCAAGGCCTTCCGCTAGCTAACCGGTTCATCCCTTTAAAAATTATGGTCATAGTTATAACCATTTGTATTTGTCTGTGTTTTATCTTTGTCTCTCCGATATGGTGTGTGCATAATCTTGTCTCTCGGTGTTAGTGTATGCATGATATTGTCTCCCGGATCTAGAGTAGGTATGACTTTGTCTCTCGACGCTGAAGAGCTCAAGACTCTCTCATCACTAGTGTGTTGTCGTTACTTTGCTTCTCGCCGACATTGTATACATGACCCTGACTCTCAGCTGTAGAGTATGAATAACTTTTCTTCTCTGAGTATGCATGACTGTCCCTCGGCCCTGAATGATAGAGTGTTCATAACTTTCTCTGGACATAACTCCAATGATTTACCAAATATGCCTATGAATGACTTTTAACAAATATACTCCTCCGTACTTTGTTAATTCGCAATGTACAATAAAATCTCTGTAAATAGCAAGTGTTTATTATTTTTCTTTTGTTCTTAAACCTGAAATTACAGTATCGCTGTTGTTGATGGTTATCTCGTCCAATTTTACGTTATGACTCAGATGCTGCTGTTCCTTTAACTACAGTTTCCGTTATCAACGACATTTCCACTGTTCCTGGAATTATTACTTAGGCTTCTGGTGCAGTTAACTAAGGCATTTACCCGAATGATATTGCTTTTACTGTTGCTACTAATACTCTATTGGTGGGGCTGTTTTTGCTGGCAGTATTGCCCGCCAAATATGGTGTGATGTTTGTTGTTGTTTGTAACTGTTGTTTGTGTAGAAGAATTACATTGTGCTTGTCTTAAGGAAAATAATAATGGGTGTGTGTGGTGATGGAAGTATTGGATAACTAGATGTATTTCGGTCGCTGAGTGATTCAAGAAAGGTATGCCTATGTTCCATGAGCCCTAACTCATCCCTCAAGGGCCCAAACAAAGGCACACCCAAGTTTTAGCTACTGCGCCTCTATAAACAATGAAAAAATACAACACAACAGATTAGCAGACAAAGGTCTAACACAAAAAGTTGGCAGGCAAGAAGAAACCCAAGCACCATGTTTTTGTTTTAAGTTAATCTCAGTTTATTCTTGTAAAATTACGCCATTTAAGAAAGTTCAGAGCATTTGTATAAGAATCCAGCTCAATGTTATGTACAATAACTTTAATTATAGTGAAAAGTTATCATGTTTTAGAATTGCAGATTCTAAGATATTTGTTTTAAGCCAGGAAAAACTGGGAACTAGAATTCCGCAGTGGCGTTGACCCCCGGATCTGTCTCCAGGTATTGAAGTGAAAAAAAAAAAAAAAATCAACATGGTGCTGCTTGATTGGCAAGATCATTTACTGGACTATGCATATAAGGGGATGGGAATAATGAGATGTAAAATTCAATTCCAGAAAATTAAACGGTCTTATAACACAAGTAGCTGGCCCCAGTACATTGACTCCTGATAAGAACCCGGTTGGCCGAGTTAATACTAAGTTTAATAAATGTCTTAAAACTTTACTTAGAGGTAATGAGACATTGATTAAACAATTGTTAGCTAGGATAACGATATTAAATCTCATTAAATCTCATAAACCAAGATTTCCAGCGAGACAATATTAGCTTCGTAGGGTCAGCGACTTACAACTTGTCTAAATGGTTAGTCAAAGTGTTAACACCAATGCTTGACAACATCTCGGAAACTAACATAAAAACAACTTTAACCTCATTGATAAATTGCAGAACCTGAACATGTCAATTGACTTTACACTAGTAAGTTTTGATGTCATTGTGTGTTATTTACCAGAGTTCCAGTACATGATCTGTTGTCCCACCTTGTAGAACAATTAGACAAAATTCCCTTGATGCTCCCCAAGAACATTATTATAGAGGTGATCGAGTTATGTGTAGCTGATTGCAAGTTCGTGTTGGAGGAAAAGTATTATGTCCATATGCATGGAAATATAAACACATTAGCAGTATAATGTGATCCTTTATTGACAACGTTTCGCCCACGCAGTGGGCTTTATCAAGTCACAAACTGATCTACCTGGGTGAAAGGTACAAGAGTATATATATGAGTCAGGTGGAGAATGCTGCATGTGACGATCTTCCGAGTACTGTGACAGAGTCTAGAACCTTGGGTAGCTATTTGCAGTGTTCCTCCATTCTTATGTTCTTATGTGGGAAAGTGATGAAGAAGTTTCTTGGCAAGGGGTTCAGCTATGTTACAGAAACCGTTATTCTGGTTGAAGTTGTTGGGTATACAGATAAGTGATGATTCTAGGATTCTTCGGTATTGAGTGTTGTCTTCTCTGGCGATAAGTCTTGTGTTTCTGTAGTTGATTAAATGGTTGTGTGAATTTCGGTGTTGAACGCAGGCATTCCTTGGGTCGTCAGATCTGCCTGCGTACTGGTGTTCTGAAATACGTGTCTGGGGGTCTCTGGATGTTTCGCCCACGTATAATTTGCTGCAGTCATTACAAGGGATTGTGTATACCCCTGCAGAGAATTGAAGCTTGTCCTGTCTGTTACTGGTAATGTCCTTGATGGTGGTGGATGTGGAGGTAGATACTCGGAATGAGGTATTGGAAATGATGTTGGAAACGTGTTTGGTAATGGAGTTGGTGGGGAGGACTATGTATCTCTTCTCGACAGTGTCTTCTCTGGGTGCGTTAAAGATGTTTGATGCCCGTCGTCTACAGTCTCTAATGAAGTGACGAGGATAGTGAAGTTTAGAAAATACCTGTACAATTAGAGAGCATTCTTCCTCAAGGAACTCGTTGCTGCAGATTCTGAGTGCGCGCAGGAAAAAGTCTGTAATTACACCAAGCTTAGTTTTGGTGTCATGGTGAGAGTAGAAGTGGAGAAGATCGTGTTGGTTGGTAGGTTTTCGATCAAGGAAAGGAAGAGTGTTACGACTTCCTCTTCTAGTGTAAACTGGATTGATGGCTCGACCTGGTTGAGCTTGTGTTGGAGAGCTTGAACTTTGAAGCGTCTGGGAGTTATGATGAGAATATCGTCAACATAACGGAGCCAGGTGACAGAAGAGGGAATAATTGTGGAAAATCGCTCGGCTTCCAACTGTTCCATATATAGGTTCGCCAAGACGGCACTAAGTGGCGATCCCATGGGTAGTCAAAAAGTCTGTTGAAAGAGGTGATTTTCAAAAGAGAAACATGTGAAGCCAACACACAATTCAACAAGGTCGATGAAATCGCTGGCTTTAAGAGGAAGATCAAGTGAGTCGTCAATTTTCCTGCGCAAGAGATCGATAGCTTGTGTAGTAGGTACTTTGATGAATAGGGAAGTTACATCAAGGCTGGAGAGTTTCTTGTTTCTGATGTTGATGTTGCGAATGCGATTGAGAAGGTCACCCGAGTATTTGAGATGTGCTGGACTGATGGTGCCCAAGAGTTTAGAGAGGTGTTTAGCGAGAATTCCTGAGAGTTGGTGGGGAGCACTGCCTATACCCGAGGATATGGGCCTCAATGGGATACCTGGCTTTTGAGTTTTGGGCAGACCGTACATTCTGGCAGGTCTGGGGTTGCTGGGAATGGTGTGCAGAAGTTTCTTCCCTTGTTCTGAGTCCCTCAGAATGCGGCGAGTTTTGTGAAGAAATGTTTCAGTGAGGTTGTCCACTTTGTTGTGAGAGGTTTGTAGGTATCTGGGTCATTAAGTAGATTGAGCACTTTGTTCCTGAAATCGTCAGTGTTCAAGATTACGACACCGCCGCCTTTATCAGCGGTGGTAACCCTGATGGTCGTGTCTTCTGCTAAAGCTTGAAGTGCAATGATGTAACGTCGAGGTATGACTGGGAAGCTGTGTGTTGAGATGGCCGCTGTGACGATGTCTTGAAGATGGCCTTTTTGGAAATCGGAGTCCTTGTGTCTGTAGTTTTTAGCGATGAAGTTGAGGTCTTGTTTCGGTTTCGTAATTCCTCAGAGCTGGTTTGTGTTTCTTAGTAGAAGGTCTGAATTAGTTTTGATCTTTGAATGTCCGAATTTGCAAGTTTTATTAAGGAAATTGGGATATTAGTGACCGGGTGATAACTTTTTAAAACATCTCCTGATTGACTTCAAATATTTTAAACTAATATATAACAGCCAACTAATATATATATATGCCAACATCTACACTGTTCCTTCTGCTTTCCTTGACGAACAGAGGCTTGGATTATGCACTTCAAGAACACCTTTCTCTGATTGCTTAAAATCTATTTATTGTATATTTAATTGGGTTGTGGTCCTCTAGAGGTAACTGACATTCGATATTGATCGAATGTAGTGATGCTAGGTTACATTGCGTGAACCACATGTATTAAAAATATCATGCCATTAGAAAAATACTAAATCATAAATATATTGTCTGGTTGAGTGAGTTCCTGCCTCTGAGCTCCATCAAGGTGATGGTCCTCAGCTTCAGTTCCTTCTACATTTTTACAATGAAGTTATTCCTCATAACCCAACCTGCTATAATGCTAACTTTCATCGCACCCACAACACGATACCGTATATTCTCTTCCCGTTTAATGTTTTGTTTGAAAATGTTTTAAATATGCCACTATAGACTGTTACTGTACAGTGTTGAAACTTATTATATAATGCTCATGGCATATGGTATTTTGAAATTTATGTCTTTAAACAATTTATATTTGTTTTACATCTTTAGTTAATAAATTTATAATAAATGTTGTAATTGCTGTTGAGTGATTACATTTTTTTTTGTGGAAAAATTGTTGGGATTTATTCATTATTTAAGGGGATTTTGTTGAAAAAATCTCAATAATTTGTGAGAAGTGAGACTGGAGTGGCAACACTGCCCCCAACTGCCTCGTCAGTTGGTCTTTGTTATGAGAGGAAGAACACTGATGCTTCACCCCACAAACATTTTCTCACTAGTGTTCAGTGTTATGGTGTTATAATTATGTCCATGCATGTTTTTATGCACAATACAATATGTTAAATATTGCCATGTCTTGAAACTAAAAATAACAACGTTTCGTCAATTAAGAAACATTTAAATATTGTTTTTTTTTTTCATTTTAGAGCTTGGCAATGTTTAAACCACGTAATTACCTGGATTCATATACACAATTTGGTTTTGGCCTCGTTGTTGTCGGGGTGGAAAAGCCTCAGTGTGTGGCTTACTATCAAGTGTGACAGAATATAGAAAAGGCAAAGAAACCCCACCATATTGTCAAGAAGTTGATTAATCCTTGTGCCTTAGACATGGTCTACTTGTATGTGGGAAAGAGGGGAAAAACAAAAGATTCAAGAATCGCGCTTTTTTTAATCGCACGATTCATTGACAAATTAGCGAAATGTTTCAAGATATTTGCCATCAAGTTATTCAACAAATTTAATGTAGCCCAGCAAAATTTCCAAGCAACTTGATGAATGGCAAGATGTTGCTAATTTTGCATTTCTGGAGTTTGTTCGCTACGTTTGTGACAAAGAAATGAAGGAGAAATATCTGATCCGTGCATCTGTCACACAGGCCGCAAAGGCCACTAACATAATGCAGAAAATTGAAGACTCCTTTCAAAGAAACAATCTCACATGGGACATTGTCAGGTCAATTTGCATTGATCGAGCCCCAGTCATGCAATGAAAAAAACATTCTTTACTTCACAGACATACATTGCCTGCGAAAACCCTTCTACCTTTCCGTTGATCTGAAATTGGTTTTGCAGAAAGTTACTGAGGCTGTTAATTATATTCATGCAGGATAATACGAGCACAGGTAAAGAATGGCCTGTAACCTGGTCGTAATGTTTTTTTTGAGCAAAACAAACCCAGCAGTAATATTTAACTTGTATTTCCTTCACCAGATATACAATTATGTACATTTACGTACACTATGTAAATAAGTTAAATATAAGTGTACCACACGGTGACAAAGAATGGCAAAAGCAGAAGTCAGAGAGAAAGCACCGTACTCAACCAGCTAGTAGGCAAGTCTGGCAAATGCTGACTGCGAGTGAACCATATCGCCTCAGCACTTGGCGGGCTCACCTGTGATTGGACAATGAACCAAGGTACTGATTTATCGATGGGTACCTAAAAATCGTTAAACCTTAGGGGGCAAGCACCCGGTTTGTTGGTTGGGA
>WNWK01031383.1:0-22744 GCA_009830355.1 Cherax destructor
TTTTCTTGTTCATTATTTGTTATTAAACTACAGTATAACATGTATGTAGTACTATATAGTACAATATTTTACTATGTTTCATGCATTTTATGATTGCTCATGGTTCAATAGGTTAAGGAAGCAGTAAGTAATTTGTACTAAATAAAGGTTATCTATCTATTACATTTATTTCAAATTGATATCAGAAACATGATACCATAGAACTGTAATAAAGATGCTGAAATGAATATATATGCCATATTATATGAGGGGTAACAGAGCAGGCAGACGCCACTATATATGAGATGTTTACATCAGGGTAAACATGCCTAAATCACTCTTGTCGTAAGAACAAATGCAAGAATAACATTTATTGTTTTAGAATAATAATAATTTATAATAATTGATCTGGAGCACTTTAAATGTTATCAGTATTTGGTAGCTGACATTTAGAGCACTCCACAGCAATTATTATTATTATTATTAATTATTATTTCCTACAATATATTGTAGGAAATAATAATAATTATTATTAATAATAATATTATTATTTTCTTACAATATATTGTAGGAAATAATAATAATAATAATAATAATAATAATAATAATAATAATAATAATAATAATAATTGCTGTGGAGTGCTCTAAATGTCAGCTACCAAATACTGATAACATTTAAAGTGCTCCAGATCAATTATTATAAATTATTATTATTCTAAAAACAATAAATGCTATTTTGCATTTATTCTTACGACAAGAGTGATTTAGGCATGTTTACCTGATGTAAACATCTCATATGGTGGCGTCTTGCCTGCTCTTTACCCTCATATAATATGGCATATATTCATTTCAGCATCTTTATTACAGTTCTAGTATTTATAATGTTTCTGATATCAATTTGAATAAATGTAATGAATAGATAACCTTTATTACTAATATTAGTGTAATTACACAACATTTTATAGCACTAAGGCTAACATCCACACCCATGACGACTCACTAGACACTGAATGTTACTGCGCCTCTCCTCCTCTCAAATAGCTCCTCCCACTTCGTAACGATGTTTAATGGTGAATTTAATGTATTTTTCTGTAAGCTTAACTCGTTGTATGTGTATTTTACTTTTTATTGTTTTCTGTATATATGAGTTATGCAAATTAAAATAAAGTTATGAAGTTGGAGTTTCATTTTTGTTCTAATGTATACATATTTAATTCAACATTTGGCATCATTACAAAGTGGGCGGAGCTACAGCAGGGGGAGAAGAAGCAGTGTATGTAACTCTTGATTCCCATGACACTTCACAACACTAAAAAAATACATATTGTATAATTATACTATTACAGGCCTCCCACCACAGCCAGCTCATGTCAAAATAACATGTATATAGTACATTATTTTATGATGTTTATATGTGTTTTACGATTGTTCATGGTTCAATAGGTTAAGGAAGCAGTATTGTATTATATTTCCCTACAATATATTGGGGCACCAAACATTCGCGATTTTTCAACATTCACGAGGCTCTTGATCCCCTAACCCTCGCGAATGTTGAGGGATACCTGTAGTGAGGGCCTATATCCTTAATGAATTGTCAGTTTGTACAATTAGGAAGAATGAGGCGAATATACGAGCTTGTGTAATGAATAACCCAAAATGTGAGCTCATGAAAAGAATGACACAGGTCACAACAAGTAAATAAAACAGAAAACTTGTTACTCGAGTGGATCGAACAGAAAACAAAGAAAGGTGCACCACTTAATTTCCTCTTAATTAGGGAAAAGGCCTTACAGTTGTTTAAAGCAGTATGTGATAAGGCAGGAAGGCCTGAAAACGAGTGTGTGTTTAGCACAGGATGGTTCAAGAACTTTAAGTTGCATAATAAGTTACATAATATTAAGTTTTCTGGTGAAAGTGCTTCAGCTGATCATACAGCAGCAAGTAATTTCCCTGCTGAATTTCAGGAACTTATTTCTGAGGGTGGCTATGAGCCACATAAAGTGTTTAATGCTGACAAAGACAAGTGTTTTTGGAAGAAAATGCCAACGAACTTATATCAGTCAGCAAGAGAAAAGTGCACCGGGCTTCAAGGCAGCAAAGGATCGCTCACCTTGCTCCTTTGCGTTGCATCAGGTGATTTCAAGTGTAAGCCCATGGTTATTTACGCTCTAAGAATCCTCATGCTTTGAAAGGTGTAAAAACACCTTTCCAGTAATTTAGAGGTCAAACCAGTCAGCATGGATGACAGAGAATATTTATTGACTGGTTTAAGCATCCTTTATTCCTGAAGTCAAGTTTTACCTGCACAGCAAGAACTTGCATTCAAGGCTCTCTTCATTCTTGATAATTCCGTACCCATCCAAAGCTTTGCTGGATGTGACCCCACATGTGAAAGTTGTATTTTTACCTCCAAATACAACATCTCTGATTCAACCACTGGACCAGGGAGTTATTAAGTCATTCAAGTGTAACTACACAAAAAAAAATTATGAAAAAACTTGTTGTATCAATGGACTCTGACTCCAACCTGGCAGTACCAAGCTTCTGGAGTAAATTTAACATTGCAGATGCCATCAGCTATGCTAGAAGTGCATGGAATGAAGTGACCCAATCAACATTAAATGCAGGCTGGGGAAAGTTATGGCCTTCTGTAGTTAATTCTTTCACTGGTTTTCCCTTGCTTGAGAGTGAAGTTCAGGAAATTGTTCAGCTGGCAAGATTACCAGGTGATGGTTTTGAAAATATGAATGAAGAAGATGTAAATGAACTCTTAGAATATGATGATGATGAAGACAGAAGTCCAAAGGAAATGTTGGCAGAGTTCAATGCACAGATACAAGGGAGGGAGATAACAGAAGATGAAGAAGAACCTGAAGAAAAACAGTTAACATTGCAGCAGTTACATGAGAAGTTCCATAATATTGGTAAAATTGCAGACTTTTTCACTGAAGAGGACCCTGACAAAGCTAGAAGCAGGGCTTTGAAACGGGGTCTAGACCAGCTGATGATCCCTTACCTTCAGCTGTATAATGTACTGCAGGGTAAAAGAGCCTACAGATCCATTACAGAATTTATGCACACTGCAATACAACCATCGACTTCAGTACCAGAATCTCTACCATCCACTTCTACCCACAACCAACAACGATCCACCTCAGCCCAGTAGGGCCACACCATCCATATCCACTCTCTTCACAACCATCCACAAACATCATTACCCACAATTTAAGGTAAGAAATACTATTATTTCTATTGCATTTGTAGTCTTAAGCAGTAATATATGACGACAATGAACTACAATTACATATTCACCTTCAATTTTTTGCAAGATCTGTTGGTCTAAAAAAAACTTGTTTGGCTTTTTGGGGACTCCCAGAAATGTAACCCTATTTTTCCCATAAGTTCATTAATTATCTAACACGATTTTACCCCAACACGACGTTTTCCCGGAACGGAACTACCGTGCTAAATGACGGTCTACTGTATTGACGAAATCTGGGGGGCCACTGTACTACAACGCTTAAGCGCCCTTGAGTGAAGCCACTGTGTGGTGAAACATTTCCTTAACTGATGAAGCCCCTGTGTGGGAAAAGTTTCCTTAATAAAGATTCTGTTATGTTGCATAAGTGTCTCCCAATCTCCAACTCATCGGTTTTCAAAACCATTTATCACTCTGTCAGACACTGCAACATCATTGGATCTTGATACAAGAAAATTCTTCAATATTTGTCCAACCTTTGACGAAGACCTACGACTAGTGGATGGTACCACTATGACCCTGCCTCCTCCTGCCGCCTCACCTGACTACAGTATATAAGCCACCTCTACGCCCCTGTGCTGTACTTTCTGAGATTGATGGACTGAACACATCGACTCCAGGCCGAGGACTGATTACCTCAAACTCCTCCTCTCCTTACACCTTTCTGCTTTGTATTGGACTGATGAAGCCACTGTGTGGTGAAACGTTTCCTTAATAAAGATTCTTATATGTTGCATAATTGTCTCAATCTCTCACTTAGAATGTAAACAAACCTGTGGGGTGCGCCGTATTAGAAAGACTGGAAGCCGTATAGCAAGTTTTGGTCATAATTTGAAATCGTCGTATTAGTGGAACACCATAAAGCGGGACCCTACTGTATTAAAAGCGGTGGAGTGTGCTGCAGTGCAGGAATTGGTAATCAATTTGTACTGCACCTTTTGTTGGGTTATTAACCCTTTTGGGGTCTGTGCCATACTAGTACATTTTACGAGCAGGGGTTGGTGCCATACTAGTACGCGTAAATTTTAGCTGGTTCAAATTAAGCAGGAAACGGCTGGTAGGCCTACATTTGAAAGAATGGGTCTATGTGGTCAGTGTGCACAGTATAAAAATCCTGCACCACACACTGCATAATGAGAAAAAAACTCCGACCGTTTTTGTTTAAAACAACGACTTTGCAGTCTATTTTCGTATTTTATTTATTGATGTACAGTGGTCCCTCATTTTTTGCCAAAAATTTGTTCCAGAATGCTGCTCAAGTGCCATTACCGAACAAATTTACTTCCTTAAGAAAAATGTCCGTAGGTTAGTCTATTTCAGACCCCCAAAACACACTTGCAACAGCACTTAGAAAATAACTTATATAAATGTTCGAGTTTGGAGATGCACGAAAACCGAGGGACCACTGTATTCTCATTTTCTTGGTCTCATGTGATAGAATGGAAGATATATTACAGAAATAGAAATGATTTTGATTGGTTTGACAATGACAAGTACAGTGGACCCCCGCCAACGAGCGAAATTCATTCCAGAAGCCTGCTCAGTGCCATTACAAGAATTTACTTCCTTAAGAAATAATGTCACGTAGGTTAGTCTATTTCAGACCCCCAAAAATACATTCCAACACTTACATAGTATGCGATTTCCGGGGTGCTCTTAGGCGGGGGTCCACTGTACGAAATTGTGCTCAAAGTAGTGAAAATGTTCGATTTTCGCCGATGTTCAGGAGGGAAACAAATCACACCATGCGTCCAATAAACATCAACTGGCTAGTCTAATATTCTTGCACAAGTGTGCTGATATTATTTATACCATTTTTAATGATGCAGTTGTATACATAACAGTAAATCTTCTATTTTTGTGAGAATAAAAATTCAAAATGGAAAGCAAAAGTAATGTAAGAGGGGCCTGGAGACGTGACTAATGAACAGAAGATGTTACTTTAGTGACAGGAATGTCTGCCTTGTTTATTTTGGACCCTATTTTGAAATTGGCATTGTTTGAAATTTGTGTGAAATTGTGTGTCATTTTCTGACCACTATTTTAAGTAGTTGAAATTTAAATAGGCGGTTTCTTGTATTCAATCGATAGAAGAAACAGAGTTCTAGTGAAATAGCTATGATTTTAATTGGATCAAACATTGGATTGGCCAAAAATAGGGCTCAAAGTGGGTGAAATCGCAGATGCATAAACATCTTAGACCGATAACTGGGAGCATAATTTCAAAGTTTTCATTCAAATTTCAAACTTTTTGGGATTGTTGTGATGGGGAAAAAATTCTCTATCATTTCATAAGAATTTTTTTTTCCCTTTTCGATTAAATGTGTTTTCCGAGAAGGCCTGTCGACCCCATTTAAGCCCCATGCACAAATATCATGGTAAGTGGGGGGAGATGAAAGTGGTAAAAAGCAAGAAGTGCGGTTGGGGTAATGTAGTTCTCCAGAAAGGATGTCTCTGTTTTGGAACCCTGGAGATTTCTGTATGTTGGACTGGAATTTAAGACTGCAGTCTTGGAGACCTAGAAATTTGCCCTGTGTGTCTAGAAATGGGTGAACCATTTTCATTGTTAAGCTGAACATTAATAGCTGTTTCCAAATACATATTAGAAGTTGTTTTGTCTACGTATATTGAGTAAATTGTGGTACCAGCCATCCACGTGGTTGGGCAAATTTTTGGCATAGTACCCCGGGGCCGACACTGGCTTCAAAGCCGAATAACGGGTGAAAAAAGGGTTAATATATAAAAAGTTTTCCCAAAAAAAATTTGGGTTTTTTGATTTGTATTTTGGGGTTTGGGATTGGGTTATGCATGTAATTTTTTACTAAGTGTACAAGCATACCTCGCTTACCCCAAGTACAGGTACTCCTCAAAAAATTCCCCGTTCTGGAAAATTAGTTAACCTTATCACTGTTGGCCCAAAAAATATTTGGCAAGCTAGTGTCAGTTCTGTAATAGTATCCAAAAAAATTCTGGGGGTTTCAATCTTGTGGGAAAAGGGGGGTGACATAAAACTCCCGGCCAAATGGTGTTGATTTTTTTTTTAAATTTTTTGACTCGGTTTTGGGGCCCCCTTCAATTTGGCGGTCGGCTATCCCCCCTGACAGTTTTGCCCATGTGGGGCCCCAGGGGGGGCCCCCAGGCACCAGTGTGTTGTGTTTCAAGGGCCCCGGGCACCCCCGCCCCCCCCATGTTTTTCCAAACAGTGGCCCCCCGACTTGGGGTTTTTTTTCTTCCCCAAGAATGCTGTTCAAGCCCCTTTTAAAACAATTTATCTCCATGAAATGATGTAAAATAGACTAGCCTTTTTTAAACCCCCAAAAAATTTTTTTAAAAAAGCATTTAAAAAAAAAACCCCAAAAAGGGATGAGTTTGGGGACCATGAAATTGGGTTCCATTAAATTGTCATTTTCCCCATTTTTTTTAGTGCTTGCAACTTTAAAAAAACCCCCGGGGGCCCCCAAAAAAATTGGGGCCAATTGGAAGGGGAATGTCAAAATAGGTTTTAAATTGAAAAGGGGGAGATGATAAAAAAAATATAAGAAAGTGGAGTGCTTTTTTAAAGGCTGGGGGTTTCTATGGCAAATCCCATTCCACCATCTCTTTTTTGGCCAGAAAGGAAATCAAGGGATGCTGTTTTGGGGAAAAAGGTTTTAAGTATGGTTAAAACAGAGATCCCCCAATGCGGGAAAAGGGGGAAATTTGTTTTTGGGTTTTGGATCAACAAGAAACAGTTAAAGATATTTCCTTTTGGAATAATATGTAAAAAACAAGGCGGTTGCATGATGATCTCGTCAAAAAATCCCTTTTGGAGTAAAATTTGGAATTTAAAACCAGAAAAAGGTGGTTTGACAGATTTAAAACGAAGTGGCATATATAGTGTTGTAAGGGGTTTTTAGGCAGCCAGTTCTGAAAAAAATCGGCTGAAAAAATTTTGCAAAATTTCCCCCGGGTCATAGGGGGTTTTAATTCCCCCAAAATGTTTTTGGGGCCAACCCCGGCCTGTTTTGGAAAAAAAAGGGGCCCGGGGCCTACATTCAAAGGGGGGAAAAAGGGCCCCAAACCGGGGGTTTTAAAATATAAAAACAGGCTCACTCTCATGATGTGTGTAATGCCAGTGGTGTTTTTAAAATGAAGCCTTTACTGGTGTATCATTCTGAAAACCCCCGTGTTTGGCAAAATTTTGGTACCCCAAAAGTCTAATTTTTGTGTGATGTGGAAATTTTAAAAAAAAGGATGGGCCCCGGGGAAATTTTTCCTTGATTGGTTAAAAAAAGTGTTTGGCCCCAGTGGGGAAGCAATATCTGGGAAAAAAATTTCCAAGTGTCTCCTGATAATGGACAATGCTCCCCTCATCCCCCCCGACTTGGAGAGGAAATTTTCAGGGCCCCTGGGGCCAAAAGAATTCTTGCCCCCTAATCCACCCCTCTCCTCCAGCCCCCCGGACCAGCAGGTCATTGCCCCTTTAAAAAAAACTAAACCCCAAACAAGCCCAAAACTTTTTAACCCCCCGACATGGGTTTGGAAAACCATTTTTTCCTATCCTGCATTGTGTTAAAAAACATGGGGGAAGGCTTGGGGGGTGACTACCCCGGGGGTTTGGGTCTGCCTGGAAAAAAATTTGGGGGCCGGGGGTGTCCCCCGATTTTGAAGGGGGGGGAGCCTCAGGGCCCCCAGCCTGAGCCTTTTTGCAGGGAATTTTTGGGAAATGGGCAAGGGGCCCTGGGGTTTTGTATCCAGGATGTGGAAAGTTGGTGGAGGGACAATAAGAGTTAACCACTGAAGATCTGCAAGGGAGCCAAAATGCAACAAAAGGGGACGGTCAGGAAAAATGGGGCCAAAAGGAGGAGGTGGAACCGAGGAAAAGGGAAAAAAGGTGCCTTCTTCCAAAAGGTTAAAAGGGATCTGTGACAAATGGGCTGATTTGAGGCTTTATGGATGATTATCACCCCCCCAAAAAATTTTTCCCCTTTTTTTGTGTTTTTAAGACAATGTCTTGTTAATTTTAAAAGGCATTTTTAAAAACCCCGAACGAGCTCCCTGGACAGATTTTTTTTAAAAAGGGGGGGGTGATTTAACCTGGTCCTTTTAAATTAAAAAAAAGAAAAATAACCCAGGGCTTGGTACCTGCAGTGTTTGGAAAAGGTTCCCCCCTTCCCCAAAACTGGGGTATACTCCCCCCTTTTCCCCCTCCCCTCCTCACATAAACAACTCTTCCCCAAAAATGTAAAAAACATTTTTGTCTATTTATTTTTTTTTTTTTTTAAAATTTTTTTTAATTTAATTAAAAAATTTAAAAAATATTTTTTTTTAATACTTTTTTGGTGTCTGGAACGGTTAATTTTTTTTTTCCCTTATTTCTTATGGGGGGAAAAAAAGAATGGAGTTCGACCCCAAAAAGTTTCGGCCCGGGCCCTTTTTGACGGTTGCCACGGGCCCCCGGGGGTCACTGTATCGAGAAATGGGTCTGGTGGTCAGTGGACAGTATAAAAAATTTTAGCATGCAGTGCATAATGAAAAATTAAAACTGTGCGGTGTTTTTTTAAAACAAATTTCTTTGATAGTATTTTAATTAATTTATGGTTGTATTCTCGTTTCTTGGTCTCATTTCATAATGGAAGATATATTACAAAAACTAGAGATTATTTTAAAAAGGGTTTTTGGACTTACCCCTTTCCTGTGAGACCCAAAAATTACAAACTTGCTTTCAGTTGGAAAAAAATTTAAAAAAAAAAAAAACTTTGAAATGGTCTTTTTTCCCATGGTAATAAACAAAGGCAAATTTTTATAAAACTTGGAATTATGCTCTTTTGAAGTTAAATCTCCCCTGATATTTACAAATTTTGGGATTTCCCCCCACGAGCCCCTTTTTGGCCAATTCCCCTTTTTTCCCTGATCAAAAATTATGGGGGTTTTGCTGAACTCCCCTTTTTTCTATCAAATGAGTACAAAAAACCACCCATTTACCCCCTTTCCCCAATTCCCCAAAAAGTGATAAAAAAATTTGGGTTTTTATTTCATACACAATTCAAGTAAGGCCAATTTCAATATATGGTCCAAGTTCATCAAACATTCCCCAGCACTAAATAACATTTTCTTTGTTCATTATCCCTCTCCAGGCCCTCTTAACCTTTTAGTCGGTTCAGTACTAAAAAATCATTCACAGGGTCGGTCTGTGCTTGAGCATAAATTCCCGATGGGGGTGTTAGTGAAGGTGACTTTCAAGGTTTTGAGGTGGTTGTGACCGAAACAGTGACCATAATACCGGTATAAGTGAGGAAAACCCAGATGACCCACAGCCGTCCACCTCTTGTGCTGTGGCGTCTTGTTCACGGCCAGTTGTACCAGAACGAAGGCGGAAACTCCTATTTTCTAATGTCCCAGACTCAGATGTGAGCAATGGTGATGATACTGATAGTGACTATGAACTCCAAGCCCTTCGAAATAGTCCCAGTAGCGCGAGTGAAGAGGAATATTCACCAGTGAAGCGTCAGTATATACGACGGTATATGCTCTCTGGTAGTGTGCCATATGCTCTTCCAAGGGTTAGGAGTACATCTCGGAGTACATCCCGTGAGCGTACAACAGGAAGTGATAGTGAAAATGATGATGATAGCGTTGCAATTGGTATGAGAAATGTCATGCAACTGGTAGTGGTGGTGGTGGTGGGCGCGCGAGGCACCAGCAGTGGACCATGTGGCACCCACGCTGCTGACTCAGCTCAGCTATAACAAAGGCAACCTCACCCACCCACCAACCCCACAACTACAACCTCCACTTCCACAACCCACAATCACCTGTAATATCCAGTACCCACCAGCAGACCGCACCTGGGATTGGCAGGAAGCTGACAATTTTATTCCCAATCCCCATCAGTTTGATGAAAGTCACAGTGGATTACGCCCATCTTGTCCACTTGGGAACAATGCCACTGAACTGGAATGTTTCCAGTTATTCTTTGACGAACCCCTGATAGACATTATTATCAGAGAAAGCAACAGATACTTTGATTACACAATGGCAAACACGATTCTTTCACCAAAATCACGTCTACACCAGTGGAAGGAGACAACTGTGGCAGAGATGTATCTTTTCTTTGCCACAATAATGCTTATGCCGCATGTCTATAAACACCGTATCAAATCATATTGGTCAACAGACAGATTGATTGCAACACCAGCTTTCAGTGATATTATACCAGTGAATCGATTTGTGCTACTTCTACGCATGTTGCATTTTTCGGACAAAACCAGGCCTGACAGAACTGACAGGTTATATAAGATTAGGAATGTGTTTCTGTATCTGAAAGAGAAGTTCAATATGTATTTTTATCCCTTCAGGAAGCTTGTTATTGACGAGTCACTGATTCTGTTCAAAGGTAGACTATCATTCAAGCAGTATATACCAAGCAAGAGGAAACGCTTTGGTATAAAGTTGTTTGTGCTTTGTAATTGCTACAGTGGTCTTGTATTGGATATTATTGTGTACACTGGAAGTAATACATTGAAAGATACCAGGAAGTTACTGGGTATCTCTGGTGATGTGGTTAGAACAATGATGGAACCATATCTTGGCAAGGGGCATATATTATATACAGTGGACCCTCGCCATTCGAATTTAATCCGTTCCAGGAGCTTGTTCTTAACGTGAAATGTTCGAAAGGCGATTTAATTTTTCCCATAAGAAATAACGGAAATACAATTAATCCGTTCCAGAAATCCAAAAATATATAAAAAATAATATATTTTAATAAAATTAAGCTTCTACATAGACAAAAACATTAGATACTACAGTGCTGTACTAATAAAAGTATTAGTAAATAAATGCAAGTCTTTTTACTTACCGTTATTGAAGATTGTTGATGGCATATGGAGGAGAGGGAGGAGGAGTGAGGGAGGGAGGGGTTAGTGTTTGGAAGGAAATCCCTTCCAGAAGGACTTCAGGTATCAAAGCCCTATCTGGGGTTACTTTTCTTTGTCTTTTAATCCCACTAGGACCAGCTTGGGAGTCACTGGACACTTTAACAAAATAACTGTCCACAGTCCTCTGTTTCTGGCGCCTTTTCAACATGTTCCTGAAGAAGGACATTGTTTGGTCACTGAACATGCTGCTGTTATGGCTTGTTTGAGCTTGTTCAGGGTGGTATTTTTTCAACAAAACTTTGCAATCTATTCCACATTGTACACATCTCCTTAATCTCTGAAGAAGGCACCTTCTTCAGCCCCTCTTCCTCCTCCTTCTCCCGTGAATCAATAGCCTCAAATCTGGTCTGATGCTCTTCCATTTCCAGCTCTTGCAGCTCTTGAGTTGTTAGCTCTACTTTGTGGCCCTGCACTAACTCTTCCACATCCTCGCCACTCACCTCCAACCCCATGGACTTGCCCAATTCCACAATAGAGTCCACAACAGGCACAGGGTTGGCAGGTTCAGGGTCAGCCTCAAACCCTTCAAAATCCCTCTGTTGGACACAACTTGGCCACAATGGTCTCCAAGCAGAGTTCAAAGTCCTTGAAGTCACTCCCTCCCAAGCCTTGCCTATAAGGCTTATGCAGCTGTAGATATTGAAATGATTCTTCCAGAACTCTCTAAGGGTCAATTCACTGTCCGAGGTCATTTCAAAGCACTTTTCAAACACTGCTTTTGTGTAGAGTTTTTTGAAGTTACAGATGACCTGCTGGTCCATGGGCTGGAGGAGAGGAGTGGTGTTAGGAGGCAAGAACTTCAGTTTTATAAATTTGAAGTCTTCACACAGTAGGTCTTCCATGTTTTGAGGATGTGAAGGAGCATTGTCCAGCAACAGGAGGCACTTTTTGTCCAAACCCTTTTCCTGTAGGTATTTTCTCACACTGGGGCCAAACACTTCATGGATCCAGTCACTGAAAAGGTGTTTTGTGACCCATGCATTCTGACTAGCTCTCCACAAGACACACAATCTACTTTTGACGACATTGTGTCTCTTGAACACTCTGGGATTTTCTGAGTGATACACTAGTAAAGGCTTTAATTTAAAATCCCCACTAGCATTACTACACATCATGAGAGTTAGCCTGTCTTTCATAGGCTTGTGTCCTGGCAGTGCCTTTTCTTCCTGAGTAATGTAGGTCCTGTTGGGCATTTTCTTCCAAAACAGGCCTGTTTCGTCACAATTGAACACTTGTTCAGGTTTCAATTTTTCAGTCATTATGTAGTCCTGAAACTCGTTTATGAATTTTTCAGCTGCATGTTTGTCTGAACTGGCAGCCTCACCATGCCTTACCACATTATGTATGCCACTACGATTTTTAAATCTCTCAAACCAGCCTTTGCTGGCTTTAAATTCACTACCATTACAATCAGCATTGGTTGCAGGCATTTTCTTTAAAAGATCGGCATGCAAGTTCCTTGCCTTTTCACAAATAATTGACTCAGACACACTATCACCCGCTAACTCTTTATCCTTGATCTACACCAGCAACAACTTCTCAATCTCTTCGATTATTTGTGGTCTATTTTTGGCTCGCACAGTAACACCTTTTGCAACATCAGCTTGCTTAATTTCTTCCTTCTTAAGCAGGATAGAAGAGATAGTTGACCTGTTTTTGCCATATATCCTGGCAAGATCACACAATCGCACACCACTCTCGTATTTTTGTATTATTTCCTTCTTCTTTCTTTGGACCCATGGTAGCTTATTTCACAGTCGCACTTAATGAACAAACTCCAAAATATTATAATTAAGTGTGAAATGTCTGGAGAAGCGTGCAGGGTATTGTTCTCTCGAGTGTAAACAACGCGGGACTGGCTCTCCACGCCTGCGCTGTGAAGCACCCAAGCGCCTGGGCGGACAGGTCACGAACGTATTCGTTCGACTCGCGATAATTTGTTAGCATGACGATATCGATTTTTTTGTACTAATGACGATTTGTTCAACTGCCGAGCCGTTCGAATAGCGGGGGTCCACTGTACTGATAACTGGTACACAAGCCCCTCCCTCAGTGATTTTTTGCGAGTGAACTTGACAGATGTGTGCGGAACAGTTCGTGCAAATCTTAAGCATATGCCTAGGTTCAGTGCAGGCACTCGTACAGGTGAGGCGTTTGCTGCCAATGATATCATGGCATTTCGGTGGCATGACAAATGAGATGTCACACTGTTGTCATCAATTCACTATAATGAAATGGCAGACAGTGGCAGGGTGAATAGAGAGACCGATGAACCCATTCTAAAACCTGCAGCTGTGATGGACTACACTCTCAATATGCATTCAGTGGACAAATGTGACATGCAGATTGGGTTTGCTGATTGTGTTAGAAAGAGTTATAAGTGGTACATAAAAGTCTTTTTTCACATTCTGGACATTTCCATGCTCAATGCTTATAATGTTTATAAGTTGAAGACCACAAACAAACCATCATATGGCGAATTTTGTTTGTCTGTTATCAGGCAAATAATCACCAAGTACCAAGAAACACCACCTGCAATAGAAAACCGCCCACGAAATTACCAACAACTACCCTCTCGTCTGAAGCATGGTGAACACTTCCTAACAAAACTGCCTGCTACTGCTTGCAAGAAAAAGGCTCAGAAGAGGTGTTATGTCTGTGCACATACAAAAAGACACCCACAGCAATGCAAAGACACTCGTTATATGTGTGTAGAATGTGAAACACCACTGTGCATGGAACCATGTTTCAGAGACTTCCACAGGCTGCACAACTTCTAGAAACATGTGCAGTGACTCAATATGTGTATATATATGAGTGAACAATAGTTATAAACATAATTTTACATTGTACATTGTTGTAAATATGTTTTGTAAACAAACTAGTGATAACAAACTTTATGGCATTATTATATAAGAATTAGCGAGTGAATATTTGAAAAACAGCACTTATATTGGTCTCACAGTCCATAAAAGTTATTTGAAAAAAAAAAATTAAAATCTATAAGAAAACAACTTCAAAAAAAAAAAAAAAACAATTACCGGCTAACCGGAAGTCGCCAATGTTGCTGTCATCGGTTCATTTTGGGTCAACTTGAAGCCTCCATATCTCCGTAAGTATTGATCGCAAAAATTTTTTGTTTAGCTATTTAGATTTAGAAAAAAAAAACTATCATTTCATAAGATAAAATAATTTTTTTTTTCCCGAATATTTTTCGACCCCAGGAACACGTTTCCGAGAAGGCCTGTCGACCCCCAAAGGGTTAATTAAAGCAGTTAAGTTCAGTGACAAAGTGTAGCATTAAGAGTGTAGCGATTAAGCGATAGAAAAAGGACGAAACAAAATAAACTCCTCACAGCATAAGCCGCTCTGTCTATCTTCTGCAAGGTATGTAAATGATATATGTACACCTGTTCATTTGTACATTATGGTTTTCTTATGAAAGAAGTGATCTAATGCAGTTAGCATTACAAACTCCATTTTCTCTTATACTAACAAGTCTGAAGGAGGAAAAAATGGGAAGATATTTTCATAGCTGGAGCTAGAATGCCCGCCACCACTGTCCTTCCCCGCTACCACATTTGTAATGACATACATATTTTATTCATTCTAGAGTGTATATAAGGTTTTTATGTTATTTATATTGTTTATTATGTCATATTAGATGAATTGTGATAGTTAAATAAGCCATAGAGTTGATAATAGCATCATATTGAAGTACAGTGGACCCCCGAGTATCATAAGGCTCATATATCGTAAAAATCGTGTTTCGTAAGCTTTTTTCGATTTCGTGTATCGTAAATGGACTCGTGTTTCGTAACGTATTAAACCTGTCCGCCTGCTCTGCGCCTACGCAGGACGCCCGCCAGTGAAGCATTGTTTACCATTGAGAGAACATTACCCAGAGCGCTCTTTCAAACATTCACAATACATTTGGTGTCTTTTTTGGTGGTTTAGTGATTGTCACTGTGAAATAAGTCACCATGGGTCCAAAGAAGCTTCCTAGTGGCACCCCTGTGGTAAAGAAAGTGGGGAACACCATCGAACTGAAGAAAGAGAATTTAGAAAAATATGAGAGTTGCGTACGTCTTAGTGAGCTTGCCAGGATGTACAAGAAAACCCCATCTACTATCAGCTCTATCCTGGCAAAGAGAAATGAGATCAAGGAAGCTAATGTTGCAAAAGGGGTTGATATGTTAACGAAAAATAGATCGAAAACAGTGGATGAGGTTGAGAAGTTGTTGATGGTGTGGATCAATGAAAAACAGATAGCGGGTGATAGTATTTCCACGGCGATAATTTGTGAAAAGGCAAGGAAGTTGCACGCAGATCTTATCAAGACAATGCCTGCAACCAGTGGTTAGGCGAGTGATTTTAAAGCCAGCAAACACTGGTTTGAGAGGTTTAAGAAACATAGCAGCATACACAGTGTTGTGAGGCATGGTGAGACAGCCAGCTCAGACAAACGTGCAGCTGAAAATTTTGTGCAGGAATTCAAGGGGTTCGTAGACACTGAAAAATTCGAACCCCAACAAGTGTTTAATTGTGATGAAACAGGCCTGTTTTGGAAGAAAATGCCCAACAGGACCTTCATTACTCAGGAGGAAAAGGCACAGCCAGGACACAAGCCTATGAAAGACAGGCTAACTCTTATGATGTGTGCCAATGCTAGTGGTGATTTTAAAGTGAAGCCTTTACTGGTGTATCACTCAGAAAATCCCAGACCCTTCAAGAAACACAGTGTTGACAAGAATAATTTGTGTGTGCATTGGAAGGCTAACACCAAGGCATGGGTCACTATGGAGATTTTCAAGGAATGATTGACTGGAGTGTTTGGCCCTAGTGTGAAGAAATACCTCCTAGAAAAGAAATTGCCATTCAGGTGCCTCCTGGTACTGGACAATGCTCCTGCTCATCCTCACAACTTGCAAGAGTTGTTGCCTGACAACTTAAATTTCATCAGAGTGAAGTTCTTTCCTCCTAACACCACTCCTCTCATCCAGCCCATGGACCAGGAGGTCATTGCAAACTTCAAGAAACTGTACACCAAAGCAGTATTTCAGAAGTGCTTTAATGTGACCTCAGACATTGAATTGACCCTAAGAGAGTTCTGGAAAGATCACTTCAATATCGTGCATTGCATAGGCCTTATAGGTAAGGCTTGGGAGGGAGTGACTTCCAGGACTTTGAACTCTGCTTGGAGACCACTGTGGCCAGATTGTGTTGAAAAGAGGGATTTTGAAGGATTTGAGGCTGACCCTGACCCTGACGACCCTGTGCCTGTTGTGGAAGATATTGTGGCATTGGGGAACAGCCTGGGGTTGGAGGTGAGTGGAGAGGATGTGGAAGAGTTGGTGGAGGAGTACAAGGTAGAGCTAACAACTGAAGAGCTGCAAGAGCTTCATCTGGAACAGCAACAGACCACAGCTGAGGTTATTGCTTCACAGGAGGGAGAGAGAGAGAGAAGGAGGTGCCTTCTTTAGTGCTTAAGGAGATGTGTACAAAGTGGAATGAGTTGCAGACATTTGTTGAAAGACACCACCCTGAACAAGCTGAAATGAGTCTTCTGTGCAACCACTTCAGTGACAGAGCCATGTTGTACTTCAGGAAAGTGTTGAAAGAGTCGCCAGAAACAGAGGACTGTGGACAGTTACTTCACCAGGAAGGGGTCTAGTGACTCTCAAGTTGGTCCTAGTGACATTAACCCTTTGGGGGTCCAAGGGGTCTCTCTGAAACTCGTTCTCAGGGTCCACGAATTTAAAAAAAAAAAAAAATATTTTATGAAATGATCGAAAACTAATGGAATTATGCTTTTGCAAAGTTAGCGGTATCCATGACATTTACGCATCGGCGATTTCGCCCAATTTGAGCCCTATTTTCGGCAAATTCCAATGTTTCAGTCTACTAAAATTATAGCTATTTCGCTAGAACTCCATTTCTTCTATCGATTGAGTACAAGAAACCGCCTATTTACCAATTTCAACTACCCAAAATAGTGGTCAGAAAATGGCAATTTGGCCAATTTCACACAAATTTCAAAAGATGCCAATTTCAAAATAGGGTCCATAATAAACAAGGCAGACATTCCTGCCACTAAAATAACATCTTCTCTGTTCATTAGTCACATCTCCATGCCCCTCTTACATTACTTTTGCTTTCCATTTTGAATTTTTATTCTCACAAAAAATAGAAGATTTACTGTTATGTATACAACTGCATCATTGTAAAAATAGTATAAATAATATCAGCGCACTTGTGCAAGAATATTAGACTCTCCAGTTGATGTGTATTGGACGCATGGTGTGATTTGTTTACTCATGAACATCGGCCAAAATCGAACATTTTCGCTACTTTGCGCTCAGTTTCAAGGTACTTGTCATCATGAAACAAGTCAAAATTATCTCTATTTCTGTAACATATCATCTATTCTATAAAATGAGACTAAGAAAACGAGAATACAAGCATAAATACCATACGAAAATCGACTGCAAAGTCGCTGTTTTAAACCAAAAACACGGTCAGAGTTTTTTTTTCCTTATTATGCACTGTGTGGTGCAGGAATTTTTTTATACTGCGCACACTGACCGCACAGACCCATTCTATCACATCTAGGCCTAACAGCCTGTTTCTGCTTGATTTAAGGGCGCTAGAATTTAGGCGTACTAGTACGTCAATAACCCCAGGGCGTAAAACGTACTAGTACGACTAAAACCCCGAAAAGGTTAAAAGACCAAGAAGGGAAGTAACCCCAGAGAGGGACTTGTTACCTGAAGTCCTTTTGGAGGGGGATTCCCCTTCCAACCACTAACTCCCTTTCCCTGTCATCCTCCCTATCTTCCAGATGCCTGCAACTAAGTAAATGTTTATATATATATAGTATTGTTTTTTATTATTTAGTACATGTACAGTGAGCCCCCGGTTCTCGTCAGCAATCCGTCAGAGAGGGCCCGTCGACCACCGGTTTGGTCGAACTCCGATTCTATTTTCCCCATAAGAAATAATGGAAATAAAATTAATCCGTCCCAGACATCCAAAAGTATTAAAATAAAATATTTTTTAGAACTTTTTGACATTAAATTAAACACAATTTTATAACAAAATTATAAATAAATAGTACAATAACATGTCACTTACTTTTATTGAAGAGTTGTTGATGTGTGGAGGACGGGAGGAGGGGAGAAGGTGGAGTAGTATGCTAGTGTTTGGAAGGGGAATCCCCTTCCATTAACACTGCAGGTAACAAGTTCTTTCTGGGGTTACTTCCCTTTTCTTTAATGCCACTAGGACCAGCTTGAGAGTCACTGGACCCCTCTCTAACAAAAAATCTGTCCAGGGAGCTCTGTGTCTGGCGGTTCTTTAAAATGCCCTTAAAATGTAACAAGACATTGTCATTAAACATGTCGCATACACGGCGTGCAACATCTTGGTTAGGGTGATAATCATCCATGAAGCCTTGCACATCAGCCCATTTGTCACAGATCTCCCTAATCCTTGAAGAAGGCACATTCTTCCATCTCGGTTCCACCTCCTCCTCCTCTGGACCATTTTCCTGACCTGTGGTCTCTTGTTGCTGTTGAAGCTCTTGCAGATCTTCAGTGGTTAACTCTTCATTGTGCTCCTCCACCAACTCTTCCACATCCTGGGTACAAACATCCAACCCCATGGACTTGCCCAGTTCCACAATTTCTTCCACAACAGGCTCAGGCTCAGGGTTCTGAGGCTCAGCCCCAAAACCTTCAAAATCTAGGACACAGTCTGGCCACAATTTTCTCCAGGCAGAGTTCAAAGTCCTGGTAGTCACTCCCTCCCAAGCCTTACCTATAAGCTTTACACAATGCAGGATATGGAAATGCTCTTTCCAAAAGTCTTTTAGTGTCATATCCATGTCTGTGGTCACATCAAAGCACTTTTGAAACATTGCTTTGGTGTAGAGTTTTTTAAAGTTGGAAATGACCTGCTGGTCCATGGGCTGGAGGAGAGGAGTGGTATTAGGGGGCAAGAACTTCACTTTGATGAACTCACAGCCCTGCACAATTTGCTCTGCCAAGTCTGGAGGATGACCAGGAGCATTGTCCATTATCAGGAGACACTTAAGTGGTAAATTACTTTCCTCGAGATATTTCTTCACACTGGGGCCAAACACGTTTTTGAACCATTCAAGGAAAATTTCCCTAGTGACCCATGCCTTACTGTTAGACTTCCACATCACACACAAATTAGACTTTTTGATTTTCAGAATGATACACCAGTAAAGGCTTCACTTTGCAATCACCACTGGCATTAGCACACATCATGAGAGTGAGCCTGTCTTTCATAGGCTTATGTCCTGGCTGTGCCTTTTCCTCCTTTGTAATGTAGGTCCTGTTTGGCATTTTCTTCCAAAACAGGCCTGTTTCACAATTGAACACTTGTTGTGGTTGGAATTGTTCAGCCTCTATGTACCCCTGGAATTCTTGCACATATTTTTCAGCAGCATTTTTGTCAGAACTGGCTGCCTCACCATACCTCACAACACTATGTATGCCACTTCGCTTCTTAAATCTGTCAAACCAGCCTTTGCTGGCTTTAAATTCGTTTACTTCAGCACTCGTTGCAGGCATTTTCTTGACGAGATCATCATGCAACTGCCTTGCTTTTTCACATATTATTGCCAGCGTAATACTATCTCCTGCTAACTGTTTCTCGTTGATCCACACCAACAACAAAGTTTCCACTTGTTCCAGCACTTGAGATCTCTGTTTTGTGACCATACTTGCACCTTTCGCAACAACAGCATCCTTAATTTCCTTTCTCTTGGCCAAAATGGAAGAGATGGTGGAATGGGATTTGCCATAGAGCCTGGCCAGCTCAGTGACACGCACTCCACTTTCATATTTTGCTATCATCTCCTTCTTCAATTCTACCATATTTCTGACATTTTTTACCACAGGCTTGGCACTAGGAGCTTTCTTGGGGCCCATGGTGGCTTATTTACCAGTTGCAAGCACTAAAAACACTGGAATAATGACAATATATATGGTATGAATGCGTGGGTGCGTGGGGTAGTGTTCGCCGCTTGTAAACAATAACACACTGAGTGCCTGGGCGCCCAGCTGGGCCACGGCCACATGCGTACGCGTTCGGGACGGATAGCCGACTCGTCGAACTCTGAGTGGCCGAATAATACCGAGTCAAAAATATTGTAAAAATCCCCGTCGAACACCGATTTGGCCGAGCACCGACGCCGTCGAACACCGGGGGTTCACTGTATGTGAATATTTTTGGGTGGAACGGATTAATTGTATTTACATTATTTCTTATGGGAAAAAAGGTTTCGAATTACGTAAATTTTGTGTTAAGTAATAGCTCCTGGAACAGATTAATTACGATAGTCGAGGGACCACTGTACTATTTTGTCATGCCTCCTGACAGCAGGAACGAATTATTTGTATTTCCATTATTTCTTATGGGAAATATTGATTCGATTTTTGAACATTTCGAGTTAAGAACAAGCTCCTGGAACAGATTATGTTTGATTTCCGACGGTCCACTGTATTTTCGAACCAAACATTAGCGAATTTTCAAGATTCGCGAGGTTTTTTATCCCCTATCCCTCGCGGATGTGGAGGGCCTCCTGTACTACTATATAGAAAGCCCCTTGTTATGCTGAGCATTTCAGGCAAATTAGGTCAGTGTCGCAGGATGCGACCCACACCAGTCGACTAACTCCCAGGTACCCATTTTACTAATGGGTGAACATAGACAACTGGTGTAAAGAAACATGCCCAATGTTTCTACCCTGGCTGGTAATCAAACCCAGACCCTTGCCGTGTGAAGCGACAGCTTTAGCCACCAGGGAACCTTATCTTCAAAACCATCACCTGGTAATCTCCTTGCCAGCTGAACAATTTCCTGAACCTGGCTCTCAAGCAAGGGAAAACCAGTGAAAGAATTAACTTTTGAAGGCTATAACTTTCCCAAGCTTGCATTTAATGTTGATTGGGGCACTTCAACTTCTAGCATAGCTGATGGCATCTGCAATGTTGGAGTCAGAGTCTATTGATGCAACTACTTTTTTCATAACTTTTTTTGTGTAGTTACACTTGAATGACTTAACAACTCCCCGAGCCAGTGGTTGTATTTGGAGGTAAAAATACAACTTTTACATGTGGGGTCACATCCAGCAAAGCTTGTGGATGAGTACGGGAATTATCAAGAATGAAGAGAGCCTTGAATGCAAGGTTCTTGCTGTGCTGGTAAAACTTTACTTCAGGAATAAAGTGATGCTTAAACCAGTCAATAAATATTTCCTCTGTCATCCATGACTGGTACAGGGTACCATATTTCCTCTGTCATCCATGACTGGTTTGACCTCCAAATTACTGGTAAGGTGTTCTTATCTACACCTTTCAAAGCGTGAAGTTGACCCTCAATGACCGGGTGGCAGCAACATCGGCGACTTCCGAAAAGTTGCATTTTTTTATTTTACTGCTTTGTTCATTTTTTCTTTTCTTTTCTAATTTTGTGTTTTTCCAGTAACGTTTGTGGCCTGTGAGACCAATATAATGCATAATGTATATATGTACACTTGTTGTATTCAACACAATAACTGCACTAATATTTTCATCATTATTTTGTTTACAATAATTGTTTACAACATAAAATATGCAAAAATGTACATTAGTAATGTTCTATTATACATTTACATACATACAGTCACTGGACATGTTCCTAGAACTGCTACAGTCTGTGAAAGTCTTTGAAAGAAGGTGTCATGCACAGTGGTGTCTTACTCATCTGTGGACCAGTATGATTTCATATTATGCTTATAGACATAAGGCATAAGCAGTATTGTTGCATTGGGCTGGTGTAGCATGCTGCATGCTCGTGGCACCATATGGTACAGGGTACCATATTTCCTCTGTCATCTATGATTGGTTTGACCTCCAAATTACAGTGGTACCCCGAGTTTCGGCCACCTCCCAACTCGAACGATTATGTAAGTGTATTATTGTAAGTGTATTTTTGGTGGTCTGAAACAAACTAATCTAATTTACATTATTCCTTAATGAGAACAAATTTGTTTGGTACCGGCACTTGAACAGCCTTCTGGATTGAATTATGGCCGAAACTCGAGGTACCACTGTAATGGTAAGATGTTCTTATCTACACCTTTCAAAGCACGAGGATTTTTAGAGCAGTAAATAACCATAGACTTGAAATCACCTGATGCATTACCGCAAAGGAACAAGGTGAAGCGATCCATTGCTGTCTTGAAGCCTGGTGCACTTTTCTCTTGCTGACTAATATAAGTTCGTGTTGGCATTTTCTTCCAAAAAACACGATGTGGCTCATAGTCACCCTCAGAAATAATTTCACTCAATTCATCAGGGAAATTACTTGCTGCTGTATGATCAGCTGAAGCACTCTTACCAGAAAACTTAATATTATGTAACTTATTATGCAACTTAAAGTTGTGGAACCAGCCTGTGCTAAACATACACTCCTTTTCAGGCCTTCCTTCCTTATCACACACTGCTTTAATAATAATAATAATAATAATAATAATAATAATTTTTATTTCAATGCATGTTACAAGTGTACAATG
>WNWK01031384.1:0-22742 GCA_009830355.1 Cherax destructor
AACTCGCAATAATGGATTCAAATTAGATAAGTTTAGATTTAGAAAGGATATAGGAAAGTATTGGTTTGGAAATAGGGTAGTTGATGAGTGGAACAGTCTGCCTAGTAGGGTTATTGAAGCAAGGACCTTGGTAGTTTCAAATTTAGGTTGGATAAATTCGTGAGTAAGAGGGGTTGGATTTGAGTGGGAATTGCACATGAGTAAATAGAATTATCAAAGCTTATTTCTTAGGTAGCATTGAAGATTGGGTTGAACAAATATCTTGTTAGTGGGATGGAATGTGAAGGACTTGCCTAGTATAGGCCAACAGGCCTGCTGCAGTGTTCCTCCTTTCTTATGTTCTTATGTATGTGCCATCTTCCACATATTTGCTTATTTAGCTTCCTGGAGTGGATAACATAAGTGATCAGCACACTCATCTAAAACACAACATGGTATCTCATCTGGTTCTGTAGCTTTTTTCTTATCAGCATCTAGTCATTTTTTTTCATCTTTAGTTATTTCAGTTTCTTCTAATTCAGCCGTCTGTCTGGGACTAAAATCTCCTACAAGAAAGATATATATTTTTTGTGAACACTTTATCAAAATTTCTACTTACTACTATTCAAATATCCCGCACAGACGAGACTGAAGCTTATAACATCTCTGACCGAGTCGAACCATTAATTAACTAGTCACAGCGAAGTGCGAAAGTAAGGAGTCAGAATGTATACAAGAGGGGCGGGGACAGGAAGGAAGAACGGGAGGGAATATTATACTATAGAGTAGGTAGTAGTAGTAGTAGTATAACAGTGTTGGAGGTGGCCATAATAAAGTAGTAGTGGCACTGAAAAAGGGACACAGAGTGTAGAGTTAGCAAAGAAATATTAGTAGTAGTAGTAGAAGAAATAGTGGAAATAGACCATAGGAACAAAGGAACAAAGGAGCACTGCAGGAGAGCTCAAGGCCCTCAAGTGATAGGACGAAATCCCTCAGGAACAAAACCACTAAGGGACAGAACCTACCTAGGCAAAACATAACATAAGAACATAAGAAAGGAGGAACACTGCAGCAGGCCTGTTGGCCCATACTAGGCACGTCCTTCACATTCCATCCCACTAACAAGATATTTGTTCAACCCAATCTTAAATGCTACTCAAGAAATAAGCTTTGATAATTATATTTACTCATGTGCAATTCCCACTCAAATCCAACCCCAACCAATACTTTCCTATATCCTTTCTAAATCTAAACTTATCTAACTTGAATCCATTATTGCGGGTTCTCTCTTGGAGAGATATCCTCAAGACCTTATTTATATCCCCTTTGTTAATACCCATTTTCCACTTGTATACCTCGATCATGTCTCCCCTCATTCTACGTCTTACAAGTTAATGTAATTTAAGGCTCTTCAATCTTTCTTCGTAAGGAAGATTTCTAATGCTATGTATTAATTTAGTCATTCTACACTGAATGTTTTCTAACGTAGAATGACTAAATTAATAATATTAGGTAAAGTGAAGAAGGAGAGGATTAGATAAAGATCAGGTCAGGTCCTGAGTGTTCTGAAGTTTGGAGTATTTGAGGAAGTAATGAGAAAGGAAGGCACCTACAGAAACAAAGCCAAGACTAAGATTCATACTGAATGTTTTGTATAAGGGATGCTTCAACACGATGGCGTCTGTGAATGCTAGAATAGAAGTGTAGACAGTTTTGGCAGAGGACCTGTTAATAGGATGACTGTGATCTCTAAAGAACATTATTAGTGTCGGCAAAACTAACATTTTCACTGTGCTCTTTAAGTATGTCAGAAAGAAAGCGGCCAGTTTCTCTAAAGTACTGGAGAGGACAAGAAGAGCAGGAAATGAAGTTGACTCCAAAAGCATCAGACTGGAATTATAGGGAAGGCAAATGATAGATTTCACAGGCAGAGTTTATGAAATCGGAAGGTAGCAAGTGAGAAAACGATCTGCGAAGAGTGAAAATTTTCGAGTCAAGAAACTGAGGATGACAGATGCAGAAGGGACGGAGAAGAGAGAAACAAGAATCCCTTCTTGACAGGGAGTATGGAAAGAAAATAGTGAATGACATGCCATGTACATTGGCTTTCTGTTAAACGGATAAAGAAGACCTGTAACTGAGCGAAGGACATTGACATCAAGGAAAGGAAGCAAGTTAGATTCCCATTAACCTTCGAATTTTATGGAAGAGCAAGATTGTTAAGAACATTGAGAAATGATTGGAAAGACTAGATGATGTGGTCAAGAGAAAGGACATCACCATAGAAGGATCACATCAATAGATGGAAGAAGAGTTTCGAAATACTCCACATAAAGACTAGCAAGAACAGGGGATAGAGGAAAGGATAAAGCAACACTGAATTTTTGGGAATAAAATTTACACAAAGGTGAATAAGATGAAGAAAGACATCAGGGGGTATAGGGGAATGGAACGGCTTTAGCTCAGTGATTTTCGCCGTTATTATTTAATCTTTGTATTTTGGCTTTAGTTTACCTTTTTTTCACAAACTATAATAACAAGTTTGGTTCTGCCTCGCTCTTGTTTCCTTTTCAACATTTCTTTCTTCATCTCTACATACACTAGTACGCTCATTGCTGGCCTACTTGAATTGTTTATAAGTTTTTTAATTGGCTCACTTCCTGTACTGATTACAAGCCCTTTTTTAGCTCTTCAATATCTTGAATTAAGCCATTGTAACACTGCTTCAGTGTTACCATTGCTACTAAATTATTAGTGTTGCTGCTACAGTGCTAGGGTTTATCGTGCTGTAGTGTTAGTGTTGCTGCTACAGTGCTAGTGTTTCTCCAACTGTAGTGTTAGTGTTGCTGCTACAGTGCTAGTGTTTCTCCTGCTGTAGTGTTAGTGTTGCTGCTACAGTGCTAGTGTTTCTCCTGCTGTAGTGTTAGTGTTGCTGCTACAGTGCTAGTGTTTCTCCGGCTGTAGTGTTAGTGTTGCTGCTACAGTGCTAGTGTTTCTCCTGCTGTAGTGTTAGTGTTGCTGCTACAGTGCTAGTGTTTCTCCGGCTGTAGTGTTAGTGTTGTTGCTGTTACAGCTCTAATATTGCTGCTGCTGCAGATATATTATTGCGTCTTCACAGTTAGTGTTCCTGTTGTAGTATTAGTATTGTTGCTGTTGCAGCTACTGTATTGTTCCTGTTGAAATGTTAATGTTACTGCAAAAGGGTTAGTGTTCCTGCTGTTGTACTAGTGTTGTCTCTGGTGTAGCTGTAGTGTTACTGATGCAGCATTAGTGTTACTGCTGCAGTGTCGGTGTTGCTGCTGCTGCAGTGCTAGTGTTGTTGCTACAGTGTAAATGTTGCTGCAACAGTGCTAGTGTTGGTGCTGTAGAGTAATTATTGCTGCTGTAGTGTTAGTTTAATTACTGCTGCTGCAGTGTTTTTGCTGGTGCAGTGTAAGTGTTGCTGCTGCAGTGTTAGTGTTGGTGTTGCAATGTTAAAGTTGCTACTCTAGTGTTAGTGTTGCTGCCACAGTGTTAGTGTTGCTGCTACAGTGTTAGTGTTCATGCTGGAACAATATTTGCTGTCTTCCATACCTCCGGCAGTTGCCCTGTATCGATAATCTTGTAGAATATTTGTTAGTGGCACGCACAGTACCACTCTTCCTTCTCTCAGGACCCACGGAGATATATTATCCGGTTCCTCCTCCTTGGAAGTATCTCTTCTTTTCCATTCATACTCCTTGTTTTCTTGAGTTCTTTGCCTTCTATACTTTTTCCATTGCTTTAGCATATTTCGATTTGGCCTTTTTGCACCTGTGGGTAAACCATGGGCTCACGCTGATCTTCCCATTGTTTCTATTGCTCCTATGGTCGAATTTCTCCTCTGCCTTCCCGCAATTTCCGGCCTCATTCTCAGCCCAGCTCTTCTAGAGGGAGGGTGTCTCAGTGCTGCACCCTTGCGGTCTTTTGTGAAACTAGTTTGTTTTCACAAAATGGCGGAACGTGGAAAGAGGAGAGTGAATACGGTCTGTGTCGAGGTCCTCAAGGTGCTGTTTATCCCAGCAATGCTGATGTCTTGCTTCCAGCTATAATCCGGGATGTTTATGGCATACAGCATGAAGAGCTTTATGGAATATCGTTGAATGGTACGTCCAGGATCTTTGTTAAGCTGTTGACAGCAAGTGTTTATGACCGAGTGGTAGACCGGTTCCAAGACCGACGATTAGAGGTGACCCCGGCAGTGGATGTTATATTGAAGGATGTCTCCAGATATTACTCATGGATTCATATACGTAATGTTCCATTTGAGGCCGGGAACACGACATCCGGGAAGTATTTTAGAAATATGGTGTCATCCATGAAGCTACAGTGGGACGTTGGACGCAGGGTTTCTATGGTGGATTTTTGGAAGGATCGTTTAAACTCAAAATGACCTTAAGACATCAAATTCTATCCTATGTGGTTATGGAAGACTTCAAAACGCAGGTATATGTAACGTACTCGGGGCAACTGCGTATGTGCCGCATATGTGGGTCCACAGGACATATGGCAGTAGACTGTGCTGGACGGATGTATCATCAGGCATATCGGCGTACCGACAACGATAGGCGTGATAAGAAGGATGATGATAATGGTCGGAGCAATGAGGACGTGGGCGTGGTGGAGTCGGCCAAGTGGAGTGCAGAGGTGGAGGCTACTGAGGCATGGGTATATACCTTACCTGATAGTGTGCTGCAGCAGGGGATTGTGGAGAGTGAGGGTTCCCCGGAATGATTGGAATTGGAATTGGAGGATCTGCAGCATTTGTTACCTAGTCCTTTGGAGGATCTGACGATCCCGATTGTAAGTATGAGTGGAGTAGTGCCTGAGGAGAATGTGATGGAGACAGTGGAGAAGTGTGTGAATGAGGTTGTGGAGGAGATGATCCTACCGGTCAAGGTTGTGAGTGCAGAAGTGCATTGTTCTCATGCTGGTGAGAGCATGGAGGCCTCTGCATCCTCCAGGAAAAGGCCTGGTGAGCCTGAAGAGGAGGATGTATTAACGCCTGCACAAAGGGCCAAGAAAACTTGGGTGGAGGTCGCCCGTGGGGGTAAGGGTGGTGTGAGAAGCAAGGATGTTTGTATGGACAGTAAGAAGCATATGGCTAGTGTGAATGGTAAGACCAGTGATAAGGGTGTCAAATCAGGGATTGTTAAAGATAGTGTGCAGAAATTGCAAAGACCCCGAGGAAAACCCCCGATGCAACGTTCAGGTGCCTTAATATAAATGTCAATGGCCTCCGGTCTGAGGTCAAAAGGAGGTGGCTGGAGGTAACATTGAAAAGGATGAAAGTAGATTTGTGTATAATACAGGAACATAACTATCATGTTGGGTATGAATTGCATTTGAATGGGTTCCAGGTGTTTGCAGGTGGGTCAGCTAATTTCAAGGGAGGGGTGGCAATAGGAATCCGAGAGTCCAGTCCCTTTCGACTATTGACATGGGAGGAGGGAAGTGGGGGTAGGATGGTACGTGTAGAGGAATTCTGGGGTGAAGATAGGGTGATGTTTGTGGGAGTTTATATGCCGGCCATGAATTGTAGAAAAGTGAAGGAGGATTTTATTAAGGAAACTTTGATATATGGGTTGCGTGGTATGCCAGTCATTACCGTTATAGGAGGTGACTGGAACTGTGTGATTCGTCGCAAGGATGTAGAACCACAGGGGGCAGGATGTGTATTGGGATTGCTAAGGGAGGCTTTAGGAGCGGTAGGTGTGGTGGACGTGGTGTGTCGTGATGGGTGGAAAGTTCAGCACACCTTTGTGTGCCGTGGGTGCGCAGCTCGCTTGGACAGGGTATATGTTTCCAAGGCAGTGTATGTGGTACGTATACAGAATATAGATGGTGGGTTTTCAGACCATAGTGGTGTGTTGGTAGATTTAAATTGGACAGGAGTGGTGAAGACATATCAAAGTTTTTGGAAAATGAACGTGGGGTTTCTACATAATGATGGTAGTTGGGAAAATTTTGCAGAGTGGTGGACAGTGCTATGGAGGGATGGAAAGCAGGAGGGTGACATCACGCGGTGGTGGCATAAACAAGTGAAACAGGCTATCAGAGATTGCTATCGAAGGGAGGCTCGAATCGATGGTCAATATCGGTACGGATTACAGTGTTATCTAGAGGAACAACTAAAGGGATATAATGATAGGGAAGCGAGGAAACATCAGGTGGAGGTGGCGGGATTGAAGGAACAGCTGCGAGTGGTGCAGAATGAAAGGTTTCATGCTTTCAGGATAAAGGCAGGGGGTAGAGGATGTATTGTGTGGAAATAGGCCGTCATTGACTGTTCTCCGTAAATTTCAGAAGAGGCGTTCAGATATGACAATACTGTCGGTAAGAGTGCATGAGGAGATCGGGAGTTATCAGGTGGGGCAGGTACTTAGATCAACAGAGAGTATCAGTTGCTATGCTGATACGTGGTTTCAGGGATATTTACAGAGTGGAGAGGGTGGGGAAGAAGCCAGGGAGGCAGTATTAGAGGGTATTATACCCAGAATAGGGAAGGATGAATGGAGGGGTATGGATGATGTAATTTCTGAAGAGGAAGTTTGGATTGCAATACAGGGGATGCAGGAGCATAAGGTACCCAGCATAGATGGATTGCCGAGTGATTTTTATATTGTTAATTGGGAGGCGATGCGGGAATGTCAGACGAGTGTGTTTAATAGAATGAAAGAGGATGGTGTCATGGGGGGGATCAGAATATAGGAGTGGTGGTGCTGGTGCCGAAGGCAAAGGAGGCGACAACAATAAAGAATTATTGTGCTATATCTCTCCTATGTGCCGACTATAAATTTTTTGCGTGTATATTAGCTAATAGGATGAAGCGTGTATTGGGTGTTGTAATAACATCAGGTCAAAGGGGAATACCGGGGCATAATATGAGGGAAGGGCATTGTCAAATTAGGAATTTTATTGAGAATAGAGCAGGGGGAAGGGTGTTAGCGGTGGATTGGGAGGGTGCGTACGATTGTGTGGACAGAGGAATGTTAGTGAAAGTGATGGAAAGGCAGGGATTTAGTAGGGGGGTCATTAGATGGGTTGTATGCGGGGGCGTGTGTGCGTGTACAGGTTAATGGGAAAGTGGGACAGGAGGTTTGCATGGAGAGGGGCTTGCGACAGGGCTGTCCCCTGTCCTGTCACAAATTCTCTTTGCGTGTGTGCAAGATCCTTTTTATAGATTGATACAGGATGGGGTAAGAGAAGATGTGGATGGGCTTGGCAGTGTGACAGGCATCACGGGATATGTTGATGACACCACCATTTTAGTGGGGAATGAGGAGGGATTTGGTAAGGTAGGGGCTATAATAGGAGTTTTTGGGAGTGCAACGGGATTGAGAGTAAATAAAACAAAATCAAAATTATTGGAGGTGGAGGCATGGGTAGGGAAGGCGTTGGGGATGAGGTATGGATGGGTGGTAGTTGATAGTTTGAAGATATGTGGTGTGGTATTCTGTATGGATGTAAGTAAAGCTAGGATATTAAATACGGAGGTGGTTGTAGGTGCGGTGGTAGGTAGAATGAGTGGGTGGAAGCCAGGGGACGTAACACTGCTGCAAAGGGACATTGTTGTGAATATGTTGGTATATAGTAAATTGTGGCATGTGGCGGCCGTATATCCGTTGGTGACGCAAGATGTCATAATGCTGCAAAATCGAGTCATACGGTATATATGGAGATATGGGAAACATTGGTTGTCCAAGGAGGTGGTAATGAAGAGGCGGGGTGTGGGTGGAATGGGGTTGCGACCTTTGCAGCAAATGTTAATAGGGATGTATGTAAAACACGGATTCTTAGGTGTGGCTGGGGTGGGAGGGAGAAAGGTGGGAAGGGTATTGAATGAGGTTCGTGGATGGTGGTGGGGAAAGGACCTGCTGTTATGTGAGGATATGTTGCGTACACTCGTGGCTGTGAGGGAGCTGTCTAGGGTGAAGGTGAGTAAATTAGTGAGGGTGGGGAGAGGCCGGGGGCAGGGTCTAGGATTGGTATTAGGGGAGTCGGTGTTCCCTATCTATAACTGGAGGAGTGTATGGAGTAGTTTCGGGAAGTTGCGGATACCATCGTTAGTAAGGGATACTGTGTATCGTTTTCTACATGGGATATTGGCTTCAAGGGAGGTGTTGTATAATATGGGATTGGTAAGGGAACGAGCGTGTGAGTGGTGTAGGAGCAATGAACATGCATATCATGTGGTTTATTTTTGTGAGGAGCTAGGGCATCTGAGGTTATGGTTTGGAAGTGTGCTTCTATTGGTGGGAGGGGGATTAATGGCGCTGAGAGTATTAAGCTTTGATATTGTGGGAGTTAGTAGTGAGGTGAGGCGAGCGATTATGTACTTGGCTGTCGATTTTATATATATCTCGTGGTCAATGAGACAAGTTAGAGGAGCGATCAGGATCAGGGCCATAGCCGCATGTTTTTATAGGATGTGTCTAAGAAATCGGGGTATATATGGAAGAGAGCTTTTCCTGAGGCATATAGAGAAATAACGGTGGGGAAATTATTAGAGTTAAGGTAATATAGTATAAAGGGGACTGGATTCTCAGGTGAGGTGGGGATACATTTCTGTGTGAGTTGTAAATCTTTGTGTGATGGGGGAGTATGAAGGAGGGGATGGGGGAGGAAGGTAACGGATGACGATGATTATGACTTTATGACGTAGGTATGTAAGGGGTGAGCGCCTGGTGGTGGGAAGGGGAGGTTACGTACGGGGAATAGCATCGGGGGTTTTCTCAGTCACTATGAACATGGTAAGGCACAGGTTTAGTGCTTCTGTTCATAAATATATATGTTTTGTTCATTGTTTTTAGTAGTCCACTTGGTTGCATTTACGGGTTAGCGTGTAGAGCTTGCCTAAAAGGATCACTGGCAGTATGAGTGATGGATATATGGAGTTTGGTTATGTTATATCTTATCAGATGTGGCCTTAATAAGGTTGGTAGGTTGACAGTATATTGTATAATCTATGTTATGGCATCGGGTTTCCTATTTATTATGGTGCCTATTAACACCTCAAGAACTTAATTGTAAATTGTGTTAGGAATTAATGTTATATATTTATTTGTTCTATTGGGATCTTGGTGATCCTTGTGTATGGTTTACATTTGGTTCGAATGTATTGGCTTACTTGTATATGTTAGTGTATCAAGTTAGAATCATATTGAGATGTATTTAATTTAGGCTGTGTACTGAGGAGGGGGGGTTATGGTAGCAGGGTTGGCTACCTGGCTGGAATACCCGTGCTCTTACAGCACGGGGATTGTACCAAGTGCAGACCTGCATATACGGAGGTGACGATATAATGTACATATGTTAGGATGTGTTGCTTATATAAACCTATATCTGGGGAAACTTAATTGTTAGGGATCCCAATTTGAAGAGATCCTGATCTTTTAGTTCTGAGTAGTGCAATAAGTGGCAAGTTCTGATGGATGGGTCATGGTGTTTCAATAATAATAACTCATAAGGATATGTCCGGCCATTGTATAATGTGAATGTCAATCTACGTTACTTAGTAGCGTTGAGGCGATGCCGATACTTATTGTGAAAAAATTGGTCCAAAAATTATGGTCATTTGTACAAGTGTATATTATCATACATATGTTTGTTCTTAGGTGGCCTTGGTGACCCTTTGTGTAAGTTATTACATAGTTGCAGTTGATGAGGCATGTGCAAATTGTGTAGAGGAATGGTACTGATCCATTGTGTTTATCTGTGATGGCTGGGAACAATGATTAGATAACAGGGTTTGTATCAGGTCATAGTTGACCTCAATTGATACCTATATAGGGGAGGGGGGGAATTTTTGGTAGCTAAATGGCTACAGGGATGGTTACCAAATGTGCTATTGTGTATGGTGTTTACATCAGGTGTACCTGTGTGTACGTATATTTCTGATGTATGCGACTGGGGATTTGTCATATATAGAGGAGTGATGTATATACATTTGAAGTGTATTAGTTAATAACATTTTATATTGTAGCAGGGATAAACCTATATATTGGGGGGAGTTTGTCATGGTTCTTATTGAGATATGGTTATTTTCTGTTCACCTTATTGTGGTAGGAGTTATAGGATATAAGCGCTGTCAGGACTATGGGTCTCAATTATTATATGTCATATGTCTGGTGATGTATTTTGTTTTAATAAAAAAAAAAATCCGGCCTCATACTCCATCATCTAATTCACTATCTTTCCCTCTAGTTCTCTTTCCCACTGCACCTCATACAGGAATTGCTTCATGCCTGCTTAGTTCTCTCTTTTGAAGTTTGACTTCTGACATCGTTCCTGCGCTGCTTCTTTCTCCACTGTTTCCTCCACAAGGTACTCGAAACTCAGGGCCGTGTGGTCCCTAGCACCTAGGGGCCTTTCACAAGGAATATTCCCTGTGTCAGGGTGAACCCTAGGTGCAGCCTAGCTGCTTCATCCTCTCCACTCTCCCTGGTTTTATCAAGAACATGTTGGTGCTTGAGGTTCTCCTGTACCACCTCCAGCATCTTAGCCTCTCATGTTTCTGGTTCCTAGTGTGTGTGTGTGTGTGTGTGTGTGTGTGTGTGTGTGTGTGTGTGTGTGTGTGTGTGTGTGTGTGTGTGTGTGTGTGTGTGTGTGTGTGTAAGAAGATTACCATAATATTTATGTTGTAAGATAAAACTCTTAAGAGTTACGCACCGCTTGATCAAGGTACAGCCACCAACCACTAGCCCCTCACTATAAAGGATCAAGATTCTTTCTGAAACATCAAGGCACCTTGAAGGATCAAGTGCCCTTCATAAACATCTTAAAGGATCAAGAGCCCTTAACCATCAAAACATTCACCTGGAAGGATCAAGAGACCTTCTGTAGTATCTTCACTAGCACCAAGACAATAACTTTGAAGGATCAAGAGCCCTTCAATTGCATCA
The DNA here is from genome assembly GCA_009830355.1 of Cherax destructor. NCBI lineage: Eukaryota > Metazoa > Arthropoda > Malacostraca > Decapoda > Parastacidae > Cherax > Cherax destructor. The sequence continues at coordinate 10,902 of WNWK01031384.1, forward strand.
AAACACACTGGATGATCAAGAGACCTTCATTAACATCTAAACACTTTGTTGAGTGTCTTAATGTCTTCATACAAGTGAAGTTTACTTGAAGGATCAAGAGTCCTTAACAAGATCAAGACACCTTGGAAGATCAAGAGCCCTTCCATAGCATCAGGCACGTTGAATTATGAAGAACCCTTCAATAGCACCAAGATACCTTAGAGGAACAAGAGCTCTTAATAGCATCAATACACCTGGGAGGATCAAGAACCCTTCACTAGCATCAAAATTCTCTCTTTGAAGGATCAAGTCCGGGGATGGTGTGTGACGTAGCTCTGGGTGAGATCAGGGCTGCAGAAGCTGTGTGCAGCAGCCCTGGGTAAGATCAGGGCTACAGCAGGTGTACTAGCAGCCCTGGGGGAGATCAGGGCAGTAGCGGGAGCATAAAATAGCAGTTAATAAGTCTGGCGTGGTGGTCAATTCAATTAGCCTTGAGATGGCAAGATTAGATCAGAGATGTGTACCACAATAACTGAGCTCCAGCAGTGTTAGTGTTGCTGCTGAAGTGTTAGTAATGCTACACAAGTGTTAGTGTTGCTGCTCCATTGTTGGTGTTGCTTCTGCAGTGCTTGTGTTGCTGCTGAAGTGTAAGAGTTCTTGAAGCAGAGTTAGTGTTGGTACTCCAGTGTTAGCATTTTTACCGTGGTGCTAGTGTTGCTGCTTCAGTGTTAGTATTGCTACTGAAGTATTAGTGTTGCTGCTACAGTGCTAGTGTTTCTCCGGCAGTAGTGTTAGTGTTGCTGCTACAGTGTAACTATTGCTACTCCATAATTAGTGATGCTGCTTCAGCGTTAGTGTTGCTGCTAGTGTTTCTCCTGCTGTAGTGTTAGTGTTGTTGCTGTTACAGCTCTAATATTGCTGTCTTCAGCTATATTGTTGCTTCTTCACAGTTAGTGTTCCTGTTGTTGTATTAGTTTTGCTGCTGTTGCAGCTGCTGTATTGTTGCTGTTGACATGTTAATGTTGCTGCAAAAGGGTTAATGTTCCTGCTGTTGTACTAGTGTTGTCGCTGGTGTAGCTGTAGTGTTACTAATGCAGCATTAGTGTTACTGCTGCAGTGTCGGTGTTGCTGCTGCTGCAGTGCTAGTGTTGTTGCTACGGTGTAAATGTTGCTGCAATAGTGCTAGTGTTGGTGCTGTAGAGTAAGTATTGCTGCTGTAGTGTTAGTGTTCATGCTGCAGTGTTAGTGTTACTTCTGCAGTGTTGCTGTTGCAGTGTTAGTGATGCTTCTGAAGTCTTATTGTTATACAGCAGTGTTATTGTTCATGCCCCAGTGTTACTGTTGCTGTTGCAGTGTTACTGTTGCTGCTGCAGTGTTATTGCTGCTGCTGCTGCAGTGTTAGTGTTGCTGCTGCATCGTGTTACTACAGAAGTGTTAGTGTTGCTGCTGCGGTATTAGTGTTGTTACAACAGTGTTAATGGTGTTACTGCAGTGTTAGAGCTGTTAATGTAGTATTATTGCTAGTGTATACCTGGTCAGCAATTTCGCTTGCCTTGAATGGGACAGTTAGCATACAGCAATATTCCAGCTAGGAGAAAACAAGCGATTTGAAGAGTATCATCGTGGGTTTAGTGTCCCTAGTTTTCAAGATTCTCATTATTCATCCTATCATTTTTCTAGCAGATGAGGCAGATACATTGTTTTGGTATTTGGGGGTGAGATCCTCTGACATTATCACTTCTAGGTCCTTCACATTAGTTTCTCGCTCTATTGTGTTGTTAGAATTTGTTGCATATCCTGATACAGTTTTAATTTCCTCAAGGTTTCCGTATCTGAGTAGTTGAAATTTATCTTCATTGAACTTCATATTGTTTTTTGCGGCCCATTTAAAGATTTGGTTGATGTCCGTTTGGAATCTTGCAGTGTCTTCGATGCCGGACACTGTCATGGCAATCCGGGTGTCATCCGCAAATGAAGACACGGAGCTATGGCTTACATTTCTGTCTATGTCAGATATGAGGATGAGGAACAGGATGAGAGCGAGTACTATGCCTTGTGAAACATAGCTTTTCACTGTAGCCGCCTCAGACTTTACTCTGTTTATTATTGCTCTTTGTGTTCTGTTTGTTAGGAAGTTATAGATCCATCTACCAACTATTCTTGATATTCCTTAATCACACATTTTGTGCGCTATTACATCATGGTCACACTAGTAGAAGGCTTTCACAAAGTCTGTGTATACTACATCTGCATTTTGTTTATGCTCCAAAGCATCCAGAACCTTGTCATAGTGGTCCAGTAGCTGGTACAAGCAGGAGCGACTTGCTCTAAACCCGTGTTGCCCTGGGTTGTGTAATTGATGGGTATCTAGGTGGTTGGCGATCTTGCTTCTTGAACCCTTTCAAAGATTTTTATGATATGGGATGTTAGTGCTATCGGGCTGTAGTTCTTTGCAATTGCTTTACTGCCACCTTTGTAGAGGGGGCTATGTCTGTTGTTTTTAGTGACTGTTGGATGACCCTGTGCCTATGCTCCTCTCCATAGAATGCTGAAGGCACGTGACAGGGGCTTCTTGCAGTTCTTTATAAACACGGAGTTCCACGAGTCCGGGCCTGTGGAAGAGTGCATGGGCATGTCATTTATTGCCTTTTCAAAGTCTTGTGGTGTCAGAGATTTTTTAAATGAACAAATTTTGAGTCTCGATCATAAAAAAATAATTTAGATTGTCGACCCTTAGTCTAGTTAAGAGCTCGCTGAACACTGAGTCGTATTGGGACTTTAGTATCTCACTTATTTCTTTGCTGTCATCTGTGTAGGTCCATGTCATCTAAGCAGGGGTCCAATGCTGAATGTTGTTTTCTCCTTTGATTTGGCATAAGAGAAGAAGTATTTTGGGATCTTTCAATTTTCTTTATAGCGTTAAGTTCTTCCTGAGATTCTTGTCTCCTGTAAGATTCCTTAAGCTTTAGTTCGATATTTGCTATTTCTCTGACCAGTGCCTCTCTTCGTATTTCAGATATACTGGCCCCTCTAAGCAGCTCTGTGATTCTTCGCCTTCGCCTGTATAGGGAGCGTCTCTCTCTTTGTAGTTTACATCTTCTCATTCTCTTTCTTAATGGAATGTGCCTTGAGCAGACCTCAAGTGCAGTGTTAGTGTTAGTGCTCCTGTGTTAATGGTGTTGCTGCAATGTTAATGTTGCTCCTACAATGTTACTGTTGTTGCAGAAGTGTTAGTATTGCTGTTACATTGTGTTACTACCGAAATGTTAGTGTTGCTGCAACAGAGTTAATGTTGTTACTGCAGTGTTAGTATTGCTACTGCTGCAGTGTTAATGTTGTTACTGCAGTGTTAGTGTTGTTACTGCAGTGTTATTGTTATTGTTACTGTAGTGTTTAGCTGTCGTTTGTTTTAATGTTACTGTTGCAATGTTAGTGTTTCTGTTCTATTATTTGTGTTGTTGCTGTTTCAGCTGAAGTGTTACTGTTACAGTGTTAGTGTTGTGCAATTATATTTGCTGCTATTGTGTTGGTGTTGCTGCTGCAATGTTAGTGTTGCTTCTGCACTGTTGATGTTGTTGCTATTGTGTTGGTGTTGCTGCTGCAGTGTTTGTTTTTCTACTGCAGTGTTTGTGTTTCTGCTGCAGTGTTGGGGTTGTTGCTGTAGTGTTAGTGTTGCTCCATCAATGTTAGTGTTGCTGTGCTGCAGCATTGAAGTTACTGCTGCAACGTTAGTGTTGTTATTATAATGAAAGTGTTCATTCTGGCGGATTAGTATTGATTCTACAGTGTTGGTGTTCCCGGTGCAGTGTTAGTGTTGCTGCTGCAGCGCTTGTGTTGCTGCCTTAGTTTTAACGTTACCGCTGAAGGATTTGTCTTGCTGCTGCATTGGTACTGTATCATGTTCAGTGTTATTATTGTTGATGGTGCATTGTTTGTGTTGCTACTGAAGTGTTGATGATACTGCGGCAGTGTTAATTTTGCTCCCTGCAAGTGTTAGTGTTGCTGTTGTTGCAGCTTTAGTTTTGCTTCGGCATTGTTGCTGTTGCAGCTCTAGTATTAGTGTTGCTGCTGCTGCAGTACTCACCTAATTGTGGTTGCAGGGTCGAGACTCAGCTCCTGGCCCCGCCTCTTCGCTGTCCGCTACTGGGTCTCTGCTCTCCCTGCTCCATGAGCTTTATCATACCTTGTCTTAAAACTATGTATGGTTCCTGCCTCCACTATATCTTTCTCTAGACTATTCCACTTCCTGACTACTCTATGGCTGAAGAAATGCTTCCTAACATCCCTTTGACTCATCTGAGTCTTCAGCTTCCAGTTGTGTCCCCTTGTTTCTGTGTTCCCTCTCTGGAACATCCTGTCACTATCTACCTTGTCGATTCCCGCAGTATTTTGTATGTCGTTATCATGTCTCCTCCTGCAGTGTTAATGTTGCTGTTATTGTGGTGTTACTGTTGCTGATGCTGCAGTGTTATTTTTCTTTGTCCAGGTTGTCTGGCGCTCAGCAGAGACTGACGGCTGGCTTGTATACTCTTAAATCTTATATTAGTATTTAGCACACAGAAACCCCTTTTCTTGTGTTGTTGTTGTTGAAGTTATTATTATTGTTGTTTTATTTGTTGCTGTTGCTAATAATAACAACAGTAATAATAATAATGATAATAATAATGGTAATAATAATAATAATAATAATAATAATAATAATAATAATAATAATAATAATAATAATAATAATAATATTATTATTATTATTATTATTATTATAATTATTATTGTTATTGTTATTATTATATTCATAAGAAAGCGGTAAACACTTAGGAATAGTCTAACGTCTTGGGAATGTGAGGAAATAAGATAGGTCTAAAGAAATTCAGAGTAGCTCCAATTACTGGATCAGGAACCTTTAACCAGCATCAAGAGCCACCCCTGAGATGCTCTTCTGGTGGAGCTCTCACATTCAGTAATCTATGATATCCTCAATACTACATTGTAGGTGAATATATTTTACTTTGTATAACAATAGTCACTCGGCCGCTTCTTTCTTCAAGAGATCGTGAAAAATTGATGCCCCCTAAAAATTAAAAAAAGATGGAGTGGAAGTACACAATTTGAAATAACAATTTATTAAAGAATCCTTCCAAATTACGATTTTTTATGATGTGAACGCATTTTGCGTGAAGGGGTTCATCAGTTACACTTTCTTCATGCGAAGGCTTGTTTGGTTACCTCGTTTTATTCTGTTACAACTTTTGCCTGTTACAACTTTCTTTTTTTTTTTACCTCTAAAGTGTCCATCTCTATTCCTGAAGCAACCTGACTATTTCAGAGACAGAGGTATTCGTTTTCCAAATGAGATGTCCACTTCGTCCTCATAGAAAACCGGCCCTGATGTCTCCCAGCGATTCCTACGTAGAACCCAGTTTCACGTGTCTGAGACGAGGACTCAGTAATTCCTCAGTAGGAACTTATTTCCATGCGTCCTCGCCGAGGAGCCCAGCTTCGTGTGTTCCTGAGGAATTCTACAGTGATTCCTCAACAGGAATCCAGTTTCAAGTGTGCCAGATGAAATCTTTAATGATTCCTTAGTAGAAACAGGTTCTAAGTGTCGCAGACAAAGTCTGTTTATTACTCATTGGTATTCCAGTTCCAGGTATATCATAAGAACATAAGAACATAAGAAAGAAGGAACACTGCAGCAGGCCTACTGGCCCATGCGAGGCAGGTCCATTCTCCAACAGGCTTAAGCCAATGCTCCGACCCAGCCAGGAAGGAGCACTGCATCTGACCAGTGGCACAAGCTAGTCAGGACCAACTCATACCCAACCGCACCAACTCATATAATTATCTAGCCGACCACCTGGAGCTCAGTCTCCAGGTAGTCAGGTCACTACCACTTAAGGAATTAGTACGGCAACTGACCTGGTAGTACAAGATAGTCAGGTCCAAACTCACACCCACACACACCCACTCATGTATTTATCTAACCTATTTTTAAAACTACACAACGTCTTAGCATCTATGACGGTACTCGGGAGTTTGTTCACTCATCCACAACTCTATTACCAAACCAGTTCTTTCCTATATCCTTCCTGAATCTGAACTTTTCCAACTTGAAACCATTGCTGCGAGTCCTGTCTTGGCTGGATATTCTCAGCACGCTATTTACATCCCCTTTATTTATTCCTGTTTTCCATTTATACACCTCAATCATATCCTCCCTAATTCTACGCCTTTCTAGAGATTGCAGATTCAGGGCCCTCAGTCTATCCTCATAGGGATATTTACATGGGATCAACTTTGTCATCCTCCTCTGTACGTTTTCCAGTGCATTTATATCCATTCTGTAATACGGTGACCAGAACTGAGCAGCATAATCTAAATGAGGCCTAACTAAAGATATATAGAGTTGAAGAACAACCTGAAGACTTCTATTATTTATACTTCTTGATATGAAGCCAAGGATTCTGTTAGCTTTATTGCAAACACTTATGCACTGTTGTCTTGGCTTCAGATTACTACAAACCAGAACTCCTAAATACTTCTCGCAATCACAAGTAATAAAATCTACATTATTCAGTTTATATGTGGCATGGTTATTGTCCTGCCCAACATTTAGAATTTTGCATTTGTTTACATTAAACTGCATCTGCCACTTCTCCGACCACTGCATCAGTCTATTAAAATCATCTTGGAGTGCTTTAATGTCCTCATTTGAATGAATTGGACGGCCTATTTTGGTGTCATCACCAAATTTACTTATGTTGCTATTTATTCCCTCATCTATGTCATTTATGTAAATTGTAAACAACAGGGGGCCCAAAACTGACCCCTGTGGAACACCGCTTGAGACGTGCCCCCATTCTGATTTCTCTCCATTAATGCAAACTCTCTGCCGCCTATTTGTCAACCATGCCTCTACCCAGGAAAAAATTCTCCTCCTATTCCGTGTGCCTTAAGTTTCCTCAGTAGCCTCTGATGTGGAACTTTATCGAAAGACTTACTGAAGTACATATACACATATCATATTATTACCATGATCTACCTCCTCAAACCAGAACTCCTAAATACTTCTCGCAATCACAAGTAATAAGATCTACATTATTCAGTTTATATGTGGCATGGTTATTGTCCTGCCCAACATTTAGAATTTTGCATTTGTTTACATTAAACTGCATCTGCCACTTCTCCGACCACTGCATCAGTCTATTAAAATCATCTTGGAGTGCTTTAATGTCCTCATTTGAATGAATTGACGGCCTATTTTGGTGTCATCACCAAATTTACTTATGTTGCTATTTTTTCCCCTCATCTATGTCATTTATGTAAATTGTAAACAACAGGGGGCCCAAAACTGACCCCTGTGGAACACCGCTTGAGACGTGCCCCCATTCTGATTTCTCTCCATTAATGCAAACTCTCTGCCGCCTATTTGTCAACCATGCCTCTACCCAGGAAAAAAATTCTCCTCCTATTCCGTGTGCCTTAAGTTTCCTCAGTAGCCTCTGATGTGGAACTTTATCGAAAGACTTACTGAAGTACATATACACAATATCATATTCATTACCATGATCTACCTCCTCAAACACCTTAGTGAAAAAGTTAGTAAATTCGTAAGACAGGAACGCCCCTTTGTAAAACCGTGTTGAGAATCATTAATCAATTTATGCTTTTCAAGATGGCTACGAATTGCCTCGGCAATTATTGACTCCATAAATTTACCAACTATGGAGGTAAGGCTTATTGGTCTATAGTTCGAAGCTAAGGACCTGTCACCTGCCTTGTAAATAGGTATTACATTTGCCCTTTTCCACTTGTCTGGCACTATGCCAGTTTGTAGTGATATATTGAAAAGATTTGCCAAAGGTTTGCTAAGTTCATCTTTACATTCCTTTAAAACTCTTGCAAACAGTTCATCAGGGCCTGGGGATTTGTTAGGTTTTTATTTCTCTATTTGTCTGAGGACCATGTCACTAGTTACCCAATCGAGCTTAGTCTATTATCTTCCTGTTCTACATAATTTATTATGATGACAGGTATTCCGGGTTGGGGATAATTGTTACGCAAACAGCCTTCACCTGTCACAGGTTAATACATCAAGTAACCATTAGTTTGCCAGTTCCTGTTTTTTTTATCGTATGGCTATCATCAAGAGCTCGCCAAAGTATCTGTTTAGGTTCCCTCGCTGTTTATCTCATGCGCCACAAACTGGTTGGTGCCAGGCTCTTGAAGCATGGGTTCCGTTCTTGTTTCTCCCATGCGCCACAAACGGGTTACTGGCAGCTTATTAACGCTAGCCGTTCCAGATCTGATAACACACATTATATATTGTTTCGTGTGACCTATAGACACATACGTAACAACGTACAAACTACACAGATCTACAACACACTTGTACACACTATACCTGAAGAACTATTCTATTATACAATGTTAATAACACTATACCTGAAGAATGATTCTATTATACAAAGTTAATAACACTATACCTGAAGAATGATTTTATTATACAATGTTAATAACACTATACCTGAAGAATGATTCTATTATACAATGTTAATAACACTATACCTGAAGAATGATTCTATTATACAATATTAATAACACTATACCTGAAGAATGATTTTATTATACAATGTTAATAACACTATACCTGAAGAATGATTCTATTATACAATGTTAATAACACTATACCCTGAAGAATGATTCTATTATACAATGTTAATAACACTATACCTGAAGAATGATTCTATTATACAATATTAATAACACTATACATGAAGAATGATTTTATTATACAATATTAATAACACTACCCCTGAAGAATGATTCTATTATACAATATTAATAACACTATACCTGAAGAATGATTTTATTATACAATGTTAATAACACTATACCTGAAGAATGATTCTATTATACAATGTTAATAACACTATACCTGAAGAATGATTCTATTATACAATGTTAATAACACTATACCTGAAGAATGATTTTATTATACAATGTTAATAACACTATACCTGAAGAATGATTCTATTATACAATGTTAATAACACTATACCTGAAGAATGATTCTATTATACAATATTAATAACACTATACCTGAAGAATGATTCTATTATACAATGTTAATAACACTATACCTGAAGAATGATTCTATTATACAATGTTAATAACACTATACCTGAAGAATGATTCTATTATGCAATATTAATAACACTATACCTGAAGAATGATTTTATTATACAATATTAATAACACTACCCCTGAAGAATGATTCTATTATACAATGTTAATAACACTATACCTGAAGAATGGTTCTATTATACAATATTAATAACATTATACCTGAAGAATGATTCAATTATACAATATTAATAACACTATACCTGAAATATGATTCTATTATACAATATTAATAACACTATACCTGAAGAATGATTCTATTATACAATGTTAATAACACTATACCTGAAGAATGATTCTGTTATACAATATTAATAAAAAAATGAAAATCAGCATTGGTCAGTCAGTGGCGGATAGCTTGAAAGACAGACATTCACTGTGGTGATTGTGAGTAAAGGAAACCCGTGCCAAACTCTGCAGGCTTCAAGAGGTCGCAGCTCTTGGTCCACCACCATCAGGATTCCACAACACCAAGTGCTGGAGTCTGGGACACCTTGTTTACAACACCTGGTACAGTACAAGAGTCCCTTCAATCACCTTCAGAAGGAAATGTTGATATCTGGTATTATTATGCTTGTATTACAGTGTTTGTGTTATTATGCTTGTATTACAGTGTTTGTGTTATTATGCTTGTATTACAATGTTTGTGTTATTATGCTTGTATTACAATGTTTTATTATTCTTGTATTACAGTGTTTGTGTTATTATGCTTGTATTACAATGTTTGTGTTATTATGCTTGTATTACAATGTTTGTGTTATTATGCTTGTATTACAATGTTTGTGTTATTATGCTTGTATTACAATGTTTTATTATGCTTGTATTACAATGTTTGTGTTATTATGCTTGTATTACAATGTTTTATTATGCTTGTATTACAGTGTTTGTGTTATTATGCTTGTATTACAATGTTTTATTATGCTTGTATTACAGTGCTCTTATCCACTTGCACTAAATATATATATGGCAAAAAAATGCAACACGTTTCCTTAAAGAACTGGGTTCCAGACTCCTCGACACCACCAGGGACACAAGGGCAGCTACTTTCATGTTCCAGCGCCTCAGCATGGCCATCCAGAGGGGAAATGCATGCTTCATACTGGGCTCGCGTCCGTCTTTGGAGGAGCTGGAGGAGATTCATAATCTTTGATATATTGTACCAATGTATTCATGTTCATATTTGTGTTTTTGTGTCAATGTATTCTGTCTATTAATAAAGTACATATTTTTATATATATATATATATATATATATATATATATATATATATATATATATATATATATATATATATATAGAGGGTGGTAGGAGAAGAAAATATTCAAACAGCTCAGGGAGAACCTAGAATTTTCCCTGAGGTACGTTTATTGTCTCTCTGAGGATGAGGGTCCCCAGTAAATTTCTAGAGGTGGTACCTCCTACATATATATATATATATATATATATATATATATATATATATATATATATATATATATATATATATATATATATATATATATATATATATATATATATATATATATATATATATATATATATATATATATATATATATATATATATGCAAGACAACCACTATGAAAATTTAAAATTCAAGGAAAACCTACCAATAACTGTTCCTAAGTACACTATTATTCTTCACATCAAGATAGAGTTAAAGTGTCGGTTTTCTCTTCTATGTTTTTGAGAGCTTTACGTATTTGTAGTCCAGAGTTCATAGATGAAGAAATCTCTAAAATTTATGAAATAGCTAATGATTTAAAATACCCAAGAAACATAATTGATAAATCTTTTAAAATAGCTTGAAATACTTTTTACAATCCAAAAAGGGACAACCAACCCTATTCAACCAAAAATATGTTGGTTCTCCCTTACCATGAAAACTTGGTTGATATACCTTCCTTTCTTAAGAATTTTAATATCAAAGTTGTATTTAAAAATCTTGATACAGTAAAAAGACTTCTGATATAAAATTCCCCCCAAAATGCTGACGGATGTGTCTATAAGATTCCCTGTAAAATATGCGATAAAGTTTATTTTGGTCAAACTGGTAAAAGTCTTGAACTAAGATTAAAGCAACATAAATATAGCATTAGAACTGGACAAGATTCTAATGCTCTATTTATTCATGTAAGAGATTTTAACCATCCAATATATTTTCAAAATGCTGAGAAAGTTGTATCAAGCAAGTCCATGGTTGAGAGGAATATAATAGAATCATGTTTCATAAAAAGTAGTTTTGAAAATAATATGAATATTTCTTTTGATTTCTATAAATTGGATTCATTTATAATAAATAAAATTTTGGGAAGAATTTAATAATAAATTGAGTAATCTTAATTCTTGGGAAGAGTTTCAGGTCCTTCTTATGTTCTTCACAAATCGTGCGATGTTCGCTACTGTGAGGGTTGCTTTGTTATGTGATGGACGTGAGGTCAGTCTCCCCTTATAAGCCTGATTGTCATGTTTCTTTATAGTTCCTTGATAATGTGAGTAGTCACGAAAGCGCTTGGAATTCCTCTATTTTTCATAGTGGTTGTTTTGCATATTTTGATATCACCTGTTTACTGTGATCTTTTGCAAATATATATATATATATATATATATATATATATATATATATATATATATATATATATATATATATATATATATATATATATATATATATATATA